>HE670033.1:0-15833 GCA_000313835.2 Heliconius melpomene melpomene
TCTTGGTCGAATAAATACTTAGAGTTAAATTTGTATTTTTGATTTTAAAAATACGGCGTTAGGTTACACTATCCTGCATTAAGATTACACTTGGCATTAAATACGATACAGTTTTGTATACAAATACAATATGGCAAAAATATATGAAAAGCTATTTAATTTCTTATATTATTTCTCATAGGTCAAAGAAAGTTTTTCTTCTAATATTTAGTCGAAGTTATGTATATTGTATTAATAAACATTTTATTTTCTTATTTACAGGAATTGAAAGAGAGCTTCAACTATGGGTTGTTCTGTCCGCCAGTCAACGGAAAAGCCGGGAAGTTCCTGGATGAAGAGCGTCGTCTTGGGGACTACCCGTTTAATGGACCTGTTGGATACCTTGAGGTACGACATAGTTTTCTGTTGTCATAGTTGTAAAGTTACATATGACTCATTTGGTGCGAGAATTATTTATTTTCACTCTTTTCTAATATTGAAAAAGCAATCAAAGTGTTTAAGCAATGTTTCCGCATACGTTGATTTATTATACTTCTAAAATAAAGTGCAAATATGTCCTTGTTCTACTAAGAATTTCTGGTCTGCGTTCTTTGGTCCTGGTGCAAATTTGTCTGTCTTATTAAAACAACACGTGGATGGCTCTTTACCCCAAGAATACTCAAAGTTGTAAGGAATTGGGATATGTTATGTGGATATTACTGAATCTTCTTTCCTACCGAAAAGCTGAAACTGAAAGAACTTTGTAAATATTAGTTTTTTATGACAGTTAAAACATAATGAATATTAAACATAAGGTTTATTATTTTTTTACTTTACAACTATACATTTTATTACACACACTTCATCTCCCAAAGAATGTATTAAGTGTACTAAATTGCACAAATTGCTTGCCAGCCCTGCTCCCATGTATGCCATAAGTTTTCTGACCATTTAAATTTCAAAACACTATTAATTATAATGCATTAGCCTGCACACCGTATACTGCAATAACAAAAATATTTATGACCAGACCCAGTAAGTGGTTGCTTTAGACACCCATATTATTTAGCGTATAATTAAATGATTTATTTCAGAATAGAATTGTTGTTTTATCAGTAAAACGGATATGAAACTAAATTGCTTCATTGTAACACAAAATCTAAAGTCAATTTAATATCAGCAGTTTTTGGAAATGGTAGATGTTAAAAACAGCGTAGAGCAGCCGTACAGCTGACTGGCTGTAAACGCGACGGTTGCGGGTTCGATTCCCCTTCGGAGAAATTAATTATTTAAAATTAATTATTAAATAGGGAAATAGATATTTATAATAGATTAATACAGAATTGAATCGCTTTGTATAATTGCTACATTTTTTTACTCTTCACTATTTTACAGTTAAAGTACAAACGACGTGTTTACAAAATGTTGAAGCTCGATGAAAAGACTTTGAAGGCGTTACACTCGCGGGCCAACTTACGACGGTTCCTCGAGCATGTGACGCACGGACAGATAGACAAAATTACAAAGGCCTGTGCTAAAGGATTGGATCCGAATTTTCATTGTCAAGACACTGGCGGTAAGCAAATACATATCTAAATATATTGAAAAATAATTGAAAATAGTTTAATACGTAAAAATAATTATAAGATATTAAACTTTAAATGGAAAAGTGAAATCGAGAAATCCGTGGGTTCGCATATACGTCTAAAATTACTGAATCGATTTTTATGAAACTTGACCTAATAAGTAAAACCTACGTGGGAATGTAATAAGCCTTCATTTAATACACTGGTAAAACTGATAATCTCCATTTTTGAAGTCAGTTTCCAATCAAGAAGCAGCTATTATGTCTTCTAATAAGTATATTATTTTAGCCATAATAAGACAGTTGACAGAACTGCATTATTAAGCAAGTAGTACGAAATATTGCACCTGCGGTTAGAAACGCAAGTCACGACTCCCGAGTCGCTCTAATAACCCACGGTTCATTCATTCAATTCAGTTCAGGATCAAACGACTTGTTTCACGTACAGAAGCTATTTTTAATCATTATGTAGGTACCCCATGTATTATCTTCCATTGTTCTCCATACACTTAGCTAACTACTGGTTTCTTGTAATGCGAAATTATACACGCTAATATGAACTTTATATGAAAAATCTAAAGTATTATTCACTATGGACGGGAAAAAATTTTTTCAACTTCAATAGCATTGTATTAATTTTCATTGTTATGCCATACTGTATCAATCTCAATGGTGTGGATAATCCGAGATAAATGCTTTGACCTTGGAAACGACTAAAACCAATTTAGTATTACATACAATAGTTTTGTGAACGCGTGTTATGTTTCACGCTTCACGCGAGAATATTGATTATGTGAAATAAAAGCGAGTTTCAAATGGTCATTGTTTATTTTAATGAAAATTTATTTTTCCGTATTTGGTAATTGTTTTCTTTTGAAAATAAAAAAAAACACGTTTAAAATTAAAGGTAATAAAAGGAACAGTTTTTAAAGTAAGCTTGTGTTATTGAATAATACGTTTACAGTATACACCTAATTAAAGAAGTAAAAAAAGTTAGGTATATATTATGAAACTTTATTTAAAAAAAAAGTATATTTAGTATTTTAAAAAAAAAAACATTATATTCTACAAAAAAGTTTATTTTCTTCTATTCCTAATTGCACTTAGATATATATTTACAATTGAAATAAAAAAACAGATGTTACTTAATACTAGGATATTATTGATGACCCATAAATTTTTATGCATATGCTGTTTAAAATACTATTTTTCTAGACCTAAATCATAGTTAAGGCATTCCCGTGCGGGGATCGTGACGTTTTATTGGAGCAAATTGCAGTAGCACTAGTGATTACGAAACAACTAGGTAGTTGTAGTAGTACAATTTCAAAGACATTGTGAATTAATTTCTTACGTATATCTCAAAGCTATGTAGATTATGTTTATTCGCAATCGTATGGTTATTGTATATATTATATTGGAATTATGTCGAGAACGTTGTATGGTAGAGAATTTAAATTAATATGCATATTGTAAGCCACAGATTAAATAAATTTTACTTATTAAAAAAAAGCATAATATTGAAAATAGGTTATTTACTGTTGTACCTAATACTAGTTACTTTCACTTTTCAAACATATATTAATATGTTTTAATTGAATTTCTTTCACTTAAAATCAGATGCAGTTATGAAACAGGCAAATAAAACTTTTGCAATAAAACACTTTTCTCATTTTAGAAACTCCACTAACAATCGCAGCCGGCCTAAAATCCCCTGGTAAATTACTAATAGCTCTCGTAAACGGTGGAGCACTGCTCGACTACCGAACCAAAGACGGCAGCACGGCTATGCACAGGGCTGTCGAAAAGAATTCCTTGGAAGCTGTGAAGACACTATTGGAACTTGGCGCGTCACCAAACTATAAAGACGGCAAAGGATTAACGCCCTTATATTTGTCTGTAACGAACAAAACTGATCCGTTATTGTGTGAAACGTTGTTGCACGATCACGCGACGATTGGGGCGACCGATTTGCAAGGATGGCAGGAAGTGCATCAGGTATGATGTTTATATAATCATATTTTTATTAGTTTCACGATATATAATTTTAGGATACAATAAGTAGCAGGGTAAACAGAGTTATTACGTTTCTTTATTTGTCTTTCATGATGTATCAGGCAGGACACACATCTGCTGTTTTCTCAAAGAAGTGCATAAACTATGGGCAAAACAATATTATTCTACGATTGTTCGTAAAATAAATATTGTTTTGGATATAAGAAGCGATATCACGTTACTACTATATCAATAAACAATTAGCTTCTGGCATCATGTTACTTTAATAGCAGTCAGCTAATGCGTTGCACGGGGTCTAGATTAACAAGTCATATCTGATTTCATTAATAAGATAAAAGTTTAGTGGTTTTTGTGCAAAAGTGTAACAAACATTAATCCTACACAACTACTGTATTTAATAAGAAATTTTAGGAAATAAAACGGACAGACAAGTAAAAAGAACTATTATTTATGAACATTTAACAATTACAGGCATGCCGCAATGGTTTAGTCCAGCATCTCGACCATCTTCTATTCTACGGTGCCGATATGAATGGTAGAAATGCATCAGGAAATACCCCACTCCATGTATGTGCGGTGAACGCTCAGGACTCGTGTGCAAGACAGCTACTGTTCAGAGGATGCGATAAGGAGTCCTTGAACTTTGCTAACCAAACACCTTATCAGGTAAGAGATAGTAGTGTTTTCTTTCTTTTATAATTATTTTACTTTGTGAAATTAAGTACTGTTGATGTTATAAGTTTTTGTATTGTTAAGTTATAATTAAAAAAAACAACTGATTCTTAACTTACTTCCAATGTAAGCTATACTATATTATAATGACTAAAAAAATGGATATTTAGAACAATGTGTCGATTCCCATTTATTTTATATAGTAGGTAACGTAATCTGCATGAAATGAGAAAAAAAATGGCAATATTTGCAGAATCCTTAAGCATTACAGATTATAATTAAGCCAACGTTGTTAGAATAAAGTTCATTTTTATTTATAGGTGCAATTTATAGTTTTTTTACGTTTATTTATTTATCATTTAATCATTTCACTGCAAGAACCCATCACGAAATTTATTATAAAAAAATATCGGTTTATATATTTATTATTATTACATATTGTAACTAAATTTAAATAGCTATTTTTGTTAACATTGGTAAAATTAAAATTCCAGGTGGCAGTAATAGCTGGCAATTTAGAACTTGCTGAAGTCATAAAGAATTACAAATCAGAAGAAGTTGGTGAGTTATATCCATTTGTTGTGCATGGACTTGGCTGCTTCTTTAAAAACATATTTTATTATTTTAACGGATGGACTATGCATTTTTTTCTGCGCCAAATCAGAGTTTAAACGTTAAGTTTTAAAACTGTAATAATAATATGAATTCATGTTATTCATTGATTTATTTATTTTTTTATATTCTTTAAAATTTTTACTAAATTTATCGACGGAAATGGACTAAGTTACGACATAAATATGTATATTTTCAGGACTTATGTCTAATTTACGTCGAAATTTGCTTTATTCTAACAACCTTGGCTTAATTATAATATACAATGCTTAAGTGGATTCTGTATGTGTTGTATATGTTGTAATTATTTTTCTTATTTGACGCAGATTACGTTTCTAATTTACAGGTTAAAAGCACGTGGCTTTATATAGTATAGTGTGTAATTTTATTTACATATATTATAGTATAGAATTATGCGATATTGCATGAGGCCATCCATCTATCTATCGAATATTTCTATTCCATTGCTTACTATCATTATATGGTGATGGTTGTATATACTATGAACCTAGTTACATACGTATCTACATATTATGTATAAGTATGACAATTGTGAAAGTCGTATCCGAATTATAAATTAAGTATTTTATGTATATATACACGTGTATTTTCTGTTATCGTCATGTATTACTTGTATAACGTTTATTGTTATTAATAATATATTAATTGTAATTTATTTTATAGCACGTTTATTTTCGTTGTAATTTAATAAGCGGGAAGAGTTATATTATTAATAATTAATTTGTAATTTGTATTTGTATTGTATTGTTTTTTTCCGCACGTTTTTTTACTATTTTTGTTTGGTGGGTAACGAATCGATTGCAGTGCCTTTTCGGGGTCCGCCGCGGTACAATCCGAAGAGGAGGTCGGGAGCGTGGGGCGGATGGTGGTCGGCCGGGGATCGATCATCTTTGGCCTCTTCTACACGAATTCCGGCAGAATTGGACGCCATCTTGCGAAGACCTCAGCTGTCAACGAATTCTCCATGCAGTTTAGACCGCCCATTTTCCTCCGCCTCGTCAAGCATCAGCGATGCGAGCCACCCCAGCCATGAAGATGATGCCAGTATAATTACAGGTACTTGGCCCGAGTGAACAACCATCACCATGCACCGACCATTCACCGTCGCATGTTCTGTGTTCATGTAAATAATAGATGTTACCACGATCCGCTTGTCCGCTTCGTTCCTTTCGAATTACTCGTATTTTAGGGTGCCCCTTTGTACCATGTTAGGTATAGGTATTGTTTTGACCCCTGTGTGTTTTTAATATGAAATATTTTTTATTTTAACAAGTTCTAAATTCAAGAAATACAAATATATAACGTAAAAAAACGTAAAAAATCGTCTAGCCTATCAATTTAACAAGCAAATCGCAAAAAGTTTAGGACAAAAAGATATAAAGGCCGTGCCACACGGTCATCCTAATCCGCGCGTTACCACGCGACCAACAGATAAGAGCGCGGGTGACACCAGCGACATTATATCGGACTCGAGCGGCGTCGGCACCTCCACATCCGACACCACGTGCTCGCTGCAGCCCGCCACCGCCGTGTGTCTCACGCCCTACGACCCCGCCGCGCCCGGACACCTGCGTCTTAACCAGGGGGACATCATTGAAGGTATATCTGAAATTATCTCTATACTAGCCGTGTTTAAGTTGATAAGTCAGGTTCCGTACAATCATTTTTAATTATCATATAAATCAATTATAGAATTAGTAAAGAGCTAAATCGATAGCATTATTTTACAATAGAAAACACACACAAACTCGTGATTTTTGAATTATTATCTTACTAAAATGTTGTTCATTAGTATAACAACTAGTTTTCCTAAAAATATGATTATAAAAATGATGTACATACGACTTATCAATTCACGCCTGGTACACCTATTGATTGATTCATATAATTGGAAACGCGTCTATAGGAAATGCCAGTTCTATTTTTTTATTTTAGTTGAAAGTTAGTCATTATAGGAGACACTCCTATAGTAGGCATGCACGCTAATTAGTGCGCTAGAGGCTTAGTACTTTTTAAATAGCGAAGTTTAATATAATATATGTGATATACTCGTATATAAAATGAAGGAACGTTCAAATTATAATCATTGCACTGACTAATAATGTTTGTGATTTGTCAAGTGACTAACAATTTTTAACAATGACTGAAATTACATTTACCTTTCAATACATTGCCACATAACTAAAACATTAAAATATAACTAATTTAATGAAAAAATATAAATTATTAAATTTTACATTTCAAATAATATTTTTATTATTTTGGCATATATTTACTATAGTTTGGTGTACACAATAAAAACAGTTAACAAAACTAGATTAAGTATTTTTATTACAAATGATCTAAATCAATAGTAACGGGAGCGACGGACGACGGTCTGCTGGAAGGGTCGCTGCGCGGTGTGAGCGGGCTGTTCCCCGCGCACTGCGTGCAGGAAGTGCGATTGCGACAAAACGCGCATTTACATCAGGTCTGGATCTGCCTTTATATTTTGATTGTATCTTTAGTAAATATTCATGTTTTTTTTTCAGTTTCACAATGTACTCGTATAAAAGATAAGATTTTATGCCAAGTTACTTTTTTCCACTTTCCACCTGAATTCGAAACTTTGCGAGTTGGCGTTTAGAAATCAACGCAGCTCATTGTCTTGCCAGAACACGAAAATGGAAATTCTATTTTTCATTATTTACTTTGTTATAAATTAATTTAAACTGTTATTAACTGCTTAAAGGTTTGGAAATTGATATTTAAAGTAGTTTTTGATTGTAAATTTGAAAGTGGAATTGTGGATGTGTGGATTAAGAGTAGAATAAAGGTTTTCTTTACCTTGCTTCTCAGCGTTTTTAAATTCTTATAAACCATTGTAACTTCTCATATATAATTTGATAGACTCATATAAATGTTCATACAAAAAATAGTCAAAATATTTGTGTAGAAATAGACTACATTTAAATAAATCGAATGATTTATTATTTACTTTATCTAAATAAAAAAACTCAAATATTACAGGTGCTATCTTCTGGGCCCATCCACCATTCAAGGGTGACAGGTCGACGAGAAATGGCGCTCAGCAAAACATACAGTGCTACAGCGCCGAGGATAAAAAAGACGTTAGTAAATATTCTTTTTATTTTTAGCTTTACGTCAATGTGACAGGTTGTTAGTTAAATTCCCACACGAGGAAATAAAATATTTTCATTTTCTTGCTCTGGTATTAAGGCAAAACGCAGTTCCGCCAAGTTCCGAAAGTGGAGAACGAAGGTTCTTAACACTAGGTTCCCTCTGCCTATCCTGCTATATGCGTGAAGCTCAAAAACTGATTCCTCAAAAATTAACTTAAAAAAATCTATTTGCAACACAGGACAAGTCGGATGTCAACAGTCTATCATGTAACAATACAATTGTCTACTAAACAATTCTTTCAATTTAGCAAACACTGTAGTTTGTAAACAACATAATTTAATTTGAATGTTGTTCATACTTGCCGTTGTCGCTCAGTGTCAATGTGCATATCAAAACAAGTGTTCAAACGTGCCTTCACTAATAGTACTCTCGGATTAAGAACAATATGCTATTCAAAAATTCTTCGAAAGTTACTTATAAAAAGCGAAAGGTAAACGTTTAAGTAACTCTATATAATTAATGTATATGTTAAGCAAATTAGATATAATAATAAGATAAAAAAGAATACGGACCAAGTGTCTGTAGTGGTTATAGTATTAATAACAAGAAAGAAGTTTAAGTTAAGTATTAATATATTTTTTAACCGACTTCTGTAAGAAAAGGAGGTTATTAATTCGACTGTATTTTTTTTTATTATTATTATTTTTTATCTTTCGTTATTCAGTAGTTATGTGTTCTGAATAAGATATTGTGGGTGACTGCATAATTATGTCCAATTGGCAAGCGTGAGGACGTCCTCAGAGGACAGGCTGATGTTGATGATGATGACGATGATATATTTTCAAACTCGCAATATATTTTTGTATAGATTATTATGCCGACATTCTATAAATACAATAATCAAATAGTTATTAAAGTTTATCACGGTTTATTAAAAATAATAGAAAAGAAGGTAAAATATTCATTTAAGTTTTTGCACCAAACCAATTTCGTTTAATTACATAACGCTAAATTTACGTATCTATAGATAATGGTGAATCGTTCTCGTGTGTTTTATTCCGAGATTAATTAATAATACAAAATAATAAATAATTATAATTTATATTATAATAATTATACTAAAATTTACAAGTCGTGTAAAATTAAGTATTAAATTTAAACCTGTAAATGAATATAAAATAATGTATATATGTGTACAAATACAGAATAAATAGGATGTTAGGTAACGCGATGATTTATGAGATTATTATAGCCTCGCTCGGTAATATAATATTAGAATTAATCCATATCCGCTGGAGCCTGAAATTTTGTTGTATTTAATTACATTTCGCTACAACGAGCGCAATCCACGTATTGCTCAGACTATTGCAAGAAATATTCAAGTTTTTAACAGAACAAAGTTATTTAATTCATTTCAATTAACCTTTTAAGTGTTTTTTTATTGGATTCGAGATATATTTTGGTTATTTATAGTGACCATGTGGTCACAAGTAAAATGTTTTACTAAGCGATAATTGAAGACAAGTGAAGTGCGAATAAATAATTTGGTTTCTTTTTAAAACGCGCTGATCTCCAGAACCACCAATCTTTTCTAGTAATTTTTTTATCTTCTTATCAAATCTATCTTATTCCCAGTTACGGCAATATGGAAACAAAAACCGTAGTTCTCCATCGAGCCCGTCGTGGTTTCGGTTTCGTACTGCGCGGTGCCAAAGCCTCATCCCCACTTATGGAGCTACGTCCGTCAGAGAGGTGTCCAGCGCTGCAGTACTTGGATGATGTGGACGCGGGCGGGGTGGCTGATCGAGCTGGTTTGAAGAAGGGAGATTTTTTGATTGCTGTAAGTATTTTATCATTAGGTTAAAAAATTGTATTTTAAACAGAGCAATTGTTGAGGTTCCCGTTACTCAGCTGATCGCTGATCTCAGCAGTCCGAGTCGATGGTTACTTCCTGTAGTATCTTTTAAAATATTATTTTTAAATTGTCATAATAGTACCTATATTAATTGCGGATGAATGAAAGATATTAAAATATTACAGTTAGTAGATTTATTAAATTGCTTATGAGAGGGTGTAATATCAGTATGTATTTAAAGGTGGTAATTATTAAATTATTTTAAAATAGAAAAAAAAAATCTCAAAAGTAAAGTGAAAACATTAAAGTAGATTATTATTTTATTATATATTTTTCGTTGTATCGTTTTATTCTTTATAAGTTTTACAATCACTTAAAACAATTATTTAAAACCTTCAATACGTACCCACAAACGTATAAAAATATAATTATATTTATTAAAGATTTCTTATTACATACATATAATTGTAATTTATGACTTTAATACAATAATTTTATGCGGCGGATAAAATTATTTGTCGGTGACTGCCAGTAAACACTTAAAAAGGGACTGTAGCCCGTAAAATCATGTATAAATAATAAAAAGATAAAATAATATGTAGATAAGTAAGGCCATCGTAGTACAACAGCTCACCATAAATGCGGTTTTGAGTTCGATTCCTGTTCGAAAAAAGAATTATTCGTATTTTCTCGCTCAGCTAACAAGACGTCTCGACGTTCAACCACTCAACACACTTGCTTGGGGAAGGGAACGTCGCAATACTAGGTTCCCTCTGCCGATTTACAATTTCTTACCATATAGAAAACCTCTTTCGTTTGTCAGATCAACGGCGAGGACGTGTCGGCCGCGTCGCACGAGCACGTGGTGGAGCTCATACGCGGCTCCGGCGCGCTCGTCTCCATGACCGTCGTGTCGCTCAACGGACATGGTTTGTAGCGTCTCATGGTTCATTTAAACATATTATATTATGTAATAGTCATATTATATTTTTTTTTTTTTTAAACAGAAACAGAAAAACAGAAAAGTTTGTAGTGTATATAATATTTAAGTAATTGTTGAATTTGCTTGATTTCTTAGCAGAACTGCTTTCTGAACCGTTCATTGCCTTATTAAATGTGATTGAAAAATTAGCATAATTTGTGTTTCAAATTAATCAATTAACTCATGTTTATTCACTATTACAGCGTTTAACGCCGAAAGCGCGTGTACGGTACCGGCCAGCAAGTCCCAAACGCAGCTGTCGAACTCTGGACGGCCGTACGCCGCTACTTTACCGAGGAAGGCTGCTGCTGGTAATTTATATATTAATACTATTTTAGAAAGCATATAAAAATTGAATACAGCGGTTATTGAACCCTCGCCGTACCTTCTTGGGAGGTTTGCAATATTTAAGTAATACACCTTTTAGCTTTATAAATATATTTTTAATTTCATCCTGCATCCCACACTTAGCATAGCAGGCAGAGGAGACCTGGGAACCTGGTGGTAAAACCCTCCGCGCCTATTAAGACACTTCCGTTCCCCTATTTTCGCCTATTTCTGGAAGCGTTACGGGTTGAGTAGTGGAACTCAACGCTGCCCTTTGCCTTGAAGGGAATGGAGTGTTATAACACAAGACATACAAAATTTAAACAAACATACAAAAAAATCTTAACATACAAAATTTAAAATATTTCATTCCCCGAACTGAAATCGAACCCACAATCGTCGCGTTGCCGGTGGCACGCTAGTGCCACCGCACCACAAGATCCTATAATTTAGTATATTATATAATACAAAATTGTGTCAGGTCGCAGCCCCGCGCCCGCGCCTCCGCGCCGCGACCCGCGCACCACGCTGAGCGTGGGCCGCGCCAGGGCCAAGTCTATGGTCGCTGGACTCGGTAACACTTTTTATAGCACCTATTATAGCAATTGTTAATGTATAAAATATAAATGGTTGTCCTAAACATATTTTATTAATTAACAAATCTATTAAATAATAAAAAATTCCGAAATACATAAATTTAAAATTTCTCTTTTTTATGCAAAAAAATTACCGATGAGAAAACCGAAATCATCATAATAAAAAAATTCAAAAATTAACCGTATATAATAATGTTCCTATAGAAAATGGTGGTGAAAAAGAGGAGAGTTGTGAGCCGTTGAGCGTAGCAGGCAAGTCGTCGTCTGCCGAATCTGTACAGTTACATGGCGGTAGCAATAGTGAGTGTTGTTTATATTTGTATTTATTTTATTGATTATGTTATTAAAAGATTTTACGTTACGTTAACACATATATAGATAATACTAATAATACAATTTGTATTCATTTTTTATTCGGACTTTTAATATGTACTTTTAAGCCGACCTATGTAGTATATTCTTAAATTAAATATTATATGTACATCCACATATAAGTGACAGCGTATATGGTAATTGCAGGCAACACGCCGGCGCAGGGTACGCCGGTGGCGCCGCGCACGGCCTCGATACGCGCGCGCCCCGCCTCCGGGCGCATCACGGCTGCCGAGCTCGAGGAGCTGTTCCAGAGGCAGGCCGACGCCGATCACGCGTACGTATATGTGTATACTAATACACATCTAATTATTTATTGTTTTTAAAACTATATAGTTTTATGTTTTATGACTATTTATTGTTTTTTATTTTTTTTACTCATATTTCTCGCCGTATATAGCCACGATGTTTTCATTATCTATTCGTTATATGTAAAAACTTATATGCGTGACATATGACATATATTAATATGGTAAATGACTCTAATCGCAGCTACAGTGGGGTACACCGAAAAGATCAACCTGATGTCATATAATCTACAACCTTTTTAGTTATTTAATAAATGGACTATACAACACAAACAAAATTTTACTTATAATTTTAACGAAAAATTGTATTGTGATTAGGGAATTCAACCAAACATAATCTGTTAACTTCATAATATTATAAATATCCTAATTGAAATGATAATTTTATTCTTCCAGCGGCGGTGCCATGATGACCCGGTCAGCGTTTCAAGATAATGGCGCCTCTCCGCACGCCTCACCGCCGGCCTCCCCTCGAGCCAGGGTGTATGCTTCTGTCGCTGACATGAAACGGAATAAGACTAAGGTAAGCTTATAATAATACTAAATTAGCTTTGAAATTAAAGGAAACCTGGAAAATGACCATGAGCTTACCTTACCTTCTGTACCCGTTCCCAGCATCCCACTGGTTGTGGGTTCGATCCCCACTCTTGGAAGTGAAATATTTATTCAAATTTATATTTTCATTTCTTCGCTCTGGTGCAAAAAGTGGGAAAAGAGTGTCTTAACACTAGGTTCCCTCAGCCTACCTGCTGTGTGCGGGATACAGCGTGAAGCTGATTTGATTTATTTTCGACTCTATTTATTGAGTTAAATAGCAATAATGTAAAATTAATGATAGCTTTATGTTCATTCGAAGATTCAAAGGTCTATTAGAATAACAAATATATTAGATTTGAATAAATAAAATTGACGTCTACAGTTGCTGACCAAGTCTACCGGCACGCTGCGTCGCGACTTCCACTCGACCCCGGACCTGGCGGCGGAGCATGCGGCGCGGCCCCCGCGCACGCGATCCAGTGAGGATGTACACGGTACTAATATTTTGCTATTTTTCATTATTTCATTATTAAATATTTTTATTTAACCGACATATTGACAAGACAAAACTTAACATAATTTCAATAACATATAGGTAATGTCTTGAATTCAAAGGGAAAGCAGTGATCGACGGTATTTTTATCTTCCCTGCTATATGCAGGATACAGCGATAGACTGAACTTTACCAATTTTAAAGGCATCTTGAATGGCGGTGCTCAATCCTGCGCCGAGGATATTAAATAATTCATTCATCTAAGTGGGATCGAACCCACAACTCATCATTCATCAGTCACTAGTAAGACACACTGTCTTACTAGTGACTACGGCACCAAACAGCTTCAATGTAATAAAGTTCTTAGATTGCTCAATTTCATTCAAATTCATTTTAAATAATGATTAATTATGATTAATTGGAGTATATTCACACTATACACTAATCATTAAGTTCAAAATAAATAAGTCTCCCTTCACCCTAGAAGGCCCGCGCGGCCCTCCCCCCTCCGAGGCTCCTCCGCCTCCACCCGGCGCGCCCGCTTCCTCCTTCAGGCCGGCCGCCGCTGCCAAGCTGTACGCCTCGCCGAGGGACCTGGCCGCTGTGGCGTACCGACCCACCGCTGAAGTTAGTGTGAGTTGTCTTATTGTAATGAAACTATATTTTTTGTTATAACAATAATAAATAATCAGTTTAAACGACAATTACACTATACAGCGTAATATATTATTTGTAGTTTTTGAACATTAAACACTACAAACCTTACCCACCCCAGTGGGGATGGAGGGGGAGTGTAAGTGTCTTGACGGGAACGAACCCTTTGTCTGTACCCTGTAATGTGTGGGATACAGATTGAAGTTTATATATATAAAATGTGTATATCTATTTGTATAGGCTCGTGCGGGCCCGCGCTCGTGGTCAGGTCCGACGCGCGCATCCTCCGCCGACGACGCGGCGCACCAGTACGCGCAACCCATCACACTGCACGGCGCCTTTGTGAGACAGGTGAGTTTTTATTCCATTATTGTTTAATGGATTCATTTTATAGAAGAGATTGGTTTAAGTAGTAAATCGAAAATTTAACAATTCTTCTATTATATCTAATGATCTCTGTATAATTTATTAAATTACTAGTGGACCCGAACGCGGCTACGCCCGCTTGAAGTATACGAATATTTACTAAATATATTTATGAAATTATTTTCAGTTTTCAATAGAGAGATGCGTTAAGCAAGCTCATTTTGGGTGACGTTTTCTAACAACAAACTTTACAATTCGTTGCTTAGCAACGGTCGCATAGCGATGGTTGTTGTTAACATGGCGGAATAAATTGTATGTCAAATTAATAAGTATTTTAATATATTGGTATATATTACAAATATGAGAAAAAAAAGTATCCTATGGTCATCCCGAGACCCTCAAATATCTCTATGAGTATTTTATCACAATTAAATTAGCAGTTTGGCCCTGATTGCGTAAAAGACAGACAGACAGACAGAGTTACTTTCGAATTTATAATATAGGTATGGTTAAGGTCATTTATAGGATAAATGTAAGAGAGTCAATATAATAAATAAACCAACCACAATTATTTCTTTTTAAATTTAGTTAAACATGTTTAATGTAAACAAAATAACGAAATGATTTACCTAAATAAGGTTTGTAATGTATCTGTTATATATTTTTATATACTACATACCTTTTGCAACTAATTCATACATTCAGGTTTTCAAAATATTTCAGCTTATTTCTAAATAATTTATAATTTAATTTCCATGTCCACCATTCTTTTACTACTGAAAAGTATCTGTAAGTTATAATTTCAAATTTTGTTTACCTAAATTATAAAATAGAATCACAATCGTCCACAGAACTCGACCCCCGCGCCGCCGATCCCCGAGCCCGACTACAGCATGTCGGAGTCGGACGAGGACGCGCCGAAGCGCAGCGCCGACGCGCCCGTCGCCGAGACCAGCGCTAATAGCAACACTAGGTATCAATACTTATACTTCACTCCGTATCTCACACGTAGCAGGATAGGTAAGGAGAACCTGGGGTAGACAGTGTTAAAATTCTCCATTCCCATTTGGATACTTTCGTATCCCACTTTAACATATTAAAAAAGTGTAAAATAAATAGAACAAACAATATGAATATGTTATATTAAATTACGTATTATATAATATTGCGTAGTAATGGGATGTTTGGTTAGTGTTGTTTTTATTGTTTTATTTTCAGGGATTAGCTATTTAAGCAGCAAGTTTTCTTAAAATGTATTACAGTTTCAGGAAACCATTTTACTCAACAATATATGAATATGAAGGAGAAGTTCGTTAGTAGTTAATAGAGATTGCA
>HE670034.1:5696-23830 GCA_000313835.2 Heliconius melpomene melpomene
AGTGCGCAGTGTTGGATGAATGCAAACTGTAAATACGGCAGTTGCGTGTTCGATTCCCCCTCAGATAATGCATTATTTTAAATATAACAAGCACTTAAAAGAAGAAAAATATTAAGGAAAATAAAGCCGGTTTCATGATTTCGAAATGGTCTTGACAAACAGACAGACGAACAACAAAGTGATCCTATAATGGTTCCTTTTTTACCTTTTAAAAATTGGTACAGAACCCCAAAAAAAGTAATAAAATTCTTCATGCTCCAAAATAAAAAGAAACAAATAGAGCCATTTATTGTGAACATGTACAACATACATTGGTTAATAACACCAATCAAGTACACCTTAAAAAAAATGCATCTTTTCATTACACATAGATATAAAAAAATATAAAAACAATAATTATGATCAAAAATAATTAAGTAAAATTCTCATATACAAGCAATAGCAAAATTGTACTTATATATTTTAGATAAATATAATTAAAATAAAAAAAATAGCTGCGATGGTAAAAAATATAACAAGCTGTACCTTATGATTAACCTCTTAACAATTAGCTTAACTAGTGCAAATATTTTCGCTCTATGTGCGTTACATTTAGCCATCTTTAAATAAAATGGCGGGAAAAGTTATACTGCTATATGCTATAGCTATATGTCTCGCTCATCAGGAAGTATCTGCGTTGCCAGATTTTATCTCGATGAAACGCGGGATTTTTAAACATTTTAAGTAAAAAAGCGACATTCTTTCGCCAAAAGCGGGACAAAATAAAAATATTTATCCCTTTATTTGAGTCTTAAATAAAATTTACAAAGATATTGGATATCAATATAAAATGCTTATCGAAAAACGTCTCTATACTTATACGATATTATTTTGGTTTACCAAATAAGGTATGACTGAATTTTTGAAATTTAACTGTATTTCTATGAAACTGCTGCAACTGCAGAAAGTAATTAAAAACTTATAGTAATGATTTCTCGTAGTACATAAAATAATCCGTGAAAAGCGGGATATGCCTGTCCCGGGACATTTAAATTTTGGGCTAATAAAAATAATGTTACAACAACCTTACTTAAATAATCGTTTTTATTAAATTTCACACTAACTTCTAACAATTCCAGACATAAATATTTCGCTTTTCCCCTAGACAAAATGTGGCAACGCTGAAGACATATATTCTTTTGTTTCCAATTTAGTTTAATTCTTTCAAATTAAAAAATGTTTATATCCTTTTTTCCGAATCCTATCCTATATTATTCTTATTTATCCATACATGCTATGCAAATATTTTTTAACTATTCACCACATAAGATGTATCCATTGACCCCATGTCCAATCTAAATAGAAATTACATATTTTTCTTAATATATAATGACTATAAAACACTATTTACTGTGTAGTAAAAAGTAAAACCAGTCTTAAGCGAATATTTCAATTTAAATTGTTTTTATATTTAATGTCGGATATATTGTAAGAATCTAATATAAAGTCGGAAAATGTTTCTATTAACTCTATTTATCGATAATAAAATTATTTATTTTGTTACTAGTTAAAATTGTTGTTATTATATTTTTTTATAATTATAGAAGTTTGGCAGTGCTAGTCATTTTTTTAAATATTTTAATTACATTTGTCCAATTTTCTTTATTACATTCTATATATTACTTAAACATTTTCATAACTTTTAAGTAGTTAGGCTACCAATAACCATAATAATAAAAATAAAGTTGCACCGTGTAAAGCCATTTTCAAATTTGTCTAGCATGTGTTGATCTTAGTAAAAATACCGAGTAGGAGTTTTCGTGATGTCTATTACATTTTAATATATGTATATCGATATAGATTATAGCTTTTAGCTACGTAGTCGTAGATATTTTTTAGAGTTAGCTGTTAGAGCAAATTGAATCTCTAGGGAATAAGTGCAGGCCTACAAGATGCCTTTATTTGGCAAAAAAGATTTTGGTAGAAAATCAAAAAAAGAGAGTAAAGATCCAGAGAAACAACCATCAATCGAGGATAAATATGTTGTAAAGGATCTTCTTGGGACAGGAGCATTTTCTGAAGTTCGCCTAATTGAAAGTAAGGAGAATGGACAATTGTTCGCCTGCAAAATCATCGATAAGAAAGCGCTTAAAGGCAAAGAAGATTCACTGGAAAATGAAATTAGAGTCTTGAAAAGATTTAGTGAAAATGCAAAAGTTGAGAGTGGAGAGAAAAAAATGTTTTCACACCCTAATATTGTCCAGCTGCTCGAAACTTATGAGGACAAGAACAAGGTTTACCTAGTAATGGAATTAGTTACGGGTGGTGAATTATTTGATCGAATTGTTGAGAAAGGCTCGTACACTGAAAAAGATGCGTCTAATCTTATAAGACAAGTGTTGGAAGCTGTGGATTATATGCATTCGCAAGGGGTCGTACACAGAGACTTAAAACCAGAAAATCTTCTTTACTACAGTGCAGACGAAGACAGCAAAATTATGATTAGCGATTTCGGCCTGTCTAAAATTGAAGATTCTGGCATAATGGCAACAGCTTGTGGAACTCCTGGATATGTAGCTCCTGAGGTCCTTGCTCAGAAACCGTATGGCAAAGCTGTTGATGTATGGAGCATAGGAGTAATATCTTATATTTTGCTCTGTGGTTATCCTCCTTTTTATGATGAAAATGATGCCAATCTTTTTGCCCAGATTCTTAAAGGAGATTTTGAATTTGACTCTCCATATTGGGATGACATAAGTGAATCTGCTAAAGACTTCATTCGTCACTTGATGTGTGTAGATGTTGAAAAGAGATATTCTTGCAAGTAAGTAGTGGTACATCCAGGCCTATGTTTATAATATAACATGAATGTTGATTTTAGGATGAAATATATGTTATTAGCAAGCTTTATATTTCTTTAATTAGTGTTACTTTATTATGTGGCTTATGTTTTAAATAGAAACTGTTTACACCACAACCTTATCAGAATGACCTTTGATTTTTTATTATTATAAATGTATATCTTGTATTTGCACTGGGTATTTATTATTCATGTTCTTTTATGTGAGGAAACATTTATTATCATGGTGTACTGGCTTTAATCCCAACTTAGTAAAATTCATCATTTAATTTTTTCCAGTCTGGTAGACACAATGTGACTTCAATTCAATTTCATTGAGTTTTGAAAATATGGTGTCTGGAATTATTGGAAATTGGAATGTTTCGATACTAAGTTTTACTGCCAACCTTGGTATAAGTATTATTATTCTATATTCATGTATATAAATTTTTAATAATTATAATTTTCAGACAAGCTTTGGCTCATCCATGGATTTCTGGTAATGCAGCAAGCAATAAGAATATTCATGGCACAGTTTCAGAGCAGCTTAAGAAGAACTTTGCCAAATCTCGTTGGAAACAGGCGTATCATGCTACCACAGTCATTCGTCAGATGCAAAAAATGATTCTCAGTAGTACCAGTTCAAGTCGCAACACTAATACCCAGCCAAAGCCACAGTAATAGGGGACTTACTTAATCAGCTACTTAAAATTTGATTAAGGTACTTATAAATAGAAATATCTTATACATTACATGGTTATATAAAATAACAAGCCATTTGATATGCCATTAATGATTTTGTAGCTTTATGCTGTATCTTGCTAGACAGAGGGGACCTTAATATTAAGACACTCTGTTCCCCATGCACTGCCCAATTTTTGAAATGTTATGAGGTGACTGGCTTAAGAACTTAATGCCATGCTTTCTGTTATTGCCAGAGCAAAACAAAGAAACAAAAATAATTCATTTCACTTAGTTGAAATCCTGATACTGATGATATTTATTGCTCTGCTAAATGCTATATAATACCATAGGATTTGTGTTGTTGCTAAATTGTAATTGCTTTAGTAGTCTTGTTTCAAAAATATTAAAATGTGAATATATGCACTCAATAAGATTCTGAAGATGATCAACGAAATGTTTTAGCATATTGGACTAGTCACAGCATTTATGCAGTTTTAAATTTTTGAAATCATCTTATATTATATGATAGGAAGTATAAGTATACACATTTAACATGTGTAATCTAATTATATTTCTTACTAAAATCTGATGCAAGTTACTACTCACTTTTCTCAGAATCTCATGCTACAATCCATGTCATAAACAATCTCTATTTAACCTTAGTACATGACATTGAATGCATAAAAATATAAATATAACTTATATCTTAAAAATATATCTTTAATGAATCTTCATTTACTTTTTATCAATAAAAATTAGTAGTTAGGATATACTCTCTTCTGAACATTCTGTGCTAGTAATTACTTATAGTTAATGTGATAACCACTTAATTCTAAGGTTTGTTGCAATTGTTATAAATGAACTACGAGACAAATGTCTTAGCGCTTTATATTGGTCTGACGATGTGGCACACTGTGCGTACTGTCCTTGTTGAGTGACTACTGTTTGTTACTATTTGAGAAGATTGTCCAAAGAGTATTCATGATATTTGCAAATATTGCTATGAATATTCTTAGAATTGAAAGGTTTGTTAAAAATGGTAGTTATAAAATTGCTAGAATTGTGATTAGGTCCTGTCTTCATGTTATGTACAATAATTGTATTAGAAATTATTGATCTGTTGTTGCTGCAGAAGCGGTGGACCGACAATAGCTTAATACAATTATTGCCTGCATTTAAAATTGGAATGTTGCTATGTTGAAATGTAAGTGTAAATGTGTGATTATAATATTCCCTATTTAACCATTCACATAGTTGTCTTCAAATATATTTTACTATAAGATGTAATTTAATATTCCAAATTTGACTCCTTCCTCTCTTAATATAATATGATGTATTTCTCTTTCATTTTTGAACTAATCAATTTGTCCCGGAGCAAGGCCTAATATTTAGTTATTTTTTTTAAATTCCTTTCTAGATGTACTTTACATAATTATACGAGATTCTATCTTAATGATTTATACTAACTAATAATATTAATTTCAATTTTGTTAACTTGCATTATTTGTATTATTTTTTGTGTTTAATGAGAAGGTCATTTGACTTTATAATCATTATGGAAATTTTGTTTTTAGGCTTTGTCATTTATTATTTTTTATGTATTGTAAAGTTTTAAGTTAAAAAATAAAATTTCATAAGTATACCAAAAACATTCCTATAGGGAATAATAAAAACTGACGTTTTCAAAATAAATACATTCCAACTTTCAGTATTTCACTTTTGCTATTGCATATATAAAATATTTTGTCTTTTTACTTTATGAAATTATGTCTTTTATAATTAATTCCCAAGAAATATTTAAATTTACTTTCACAAGTATCCACAGTTATTTAGTGAGGCATTCCATAAAGGTACCATTGTCATTAATAAATAAATATATATTTAAATACGTATCTACAAAAATTATACATTCTATGATATCATCTAACAATTAAATATTGAAAATTATGAACTCTACTCTATCGTTTTTATTTTCAAATTTTTATCTTCCGTCCACCTTATCACAAATTTTATATCATAGCTTACTTATAAATTATATTATTTTTTTAATAAACTTAAATTAAACATGTGGAAAGAAAGGTAATGTGTAATTCAATTATTGAATTCCACATTAGCATTATAACAAATATTTTTTATATAGTTCTACATACATCTTTATGATGTTGAATATTGGAACATATTTTGTGTTCACGGTGGCTGTGACGGGAGAAATCAATGTTTAAAATTGAATATGACATTTCAATTCAAATCAAATGTTTTGTTATATAGTATACGAAGTTATGTTATTAAAAAATACAGGTAATATATTATCTAGACTTCCAGACTGAGTACCTTTATGAATCACCACCTCTTAAATATGTACAGTCAACTACTATTTTAACGTTTTTATATGAATTATTATATATGTTTTTGCAAATACTAAATATATTATTGTTTTGTTAAATCAAATTCCTTGATAACATTTATTTGTTGGTTTTTTATTTTGTAAAATTACTGAAGCATATATTCTATTATGTAGTAGACTAGTTCTTTCTGAAATCTCTATTGGATGAAAACTTACTTGTTTTAAGTATATTATGTTTACTACGACTTTTTATAGTTTATACTGAAAGTTACAACTTTAAAAATATATAATAGATGAGTTGATCTGAATTGTGTTCTGATTTTTACTTATTTTTAATGTCACTTGATTAGTTTGACATTGCAATGTACTTTCTATGTATTGTATTGTACTTATTGTTTACTTTTGTAATATGTACACTGTATGAATATATTGTGTAAAAGCGCCTTCTTAATATGATCTGTATGTACTTGTAGCGTTTGTCACTGTTTTTATAAGGTAAGAAGTTATTAATATATAAAATAATCTGTATGACTATCTATTATTAAACATTGTTTCGTGCCATTAAAAATTGTTTGAGCCTTTAAAAAAGTGATAAATAAATTTAAAATAAAATAGGCTTTACTCTTTTATTACAAAAATAATGAATTAAAATTGTTATTTATGATATTAGAGTTTGAATTGGATTATTATTTTATATATATTGGTAAAATTACGAAATAACATATATTTTTAGCATTTTATTGTCTTATTAATCTATATGGAGGCTTATTGTAATTGTGAATATTGTCTGTTGTTTAAAAATGTATCAGGTTCGCTTTGTTATTTGATTTTAATTTATCAACGCACAATTATAAAATCTTAATCATATTTTTGCAATTTTTTTTCATTGTACAGTTGAACAAATTAATATTTTTATTTCTTTTCTTCTTTTTTTTCCTGAGTACACTGTAAGCTCTTTTAAAAACCATTGATCAATATTTCAACAGTGGAAAAGTACTTAGTTGTTTTAAATATAAATAATAACCCTTGCCATATTAAATGCGGGTTGCTCTAGATAAGACGACTTTTTTCTTGCTCTCTGTTAGATATATGACTCATAAAATATATTTCACTGTGCCAAACCATATCGTGATCAGTGATAACATGCTATACTTTAAAATTAAGTATTCTTATATCCATTAGAAATAATATGAATATTTACTATAAAATTCTTACTTGACGATGGTTTATGCAGTGCTAATGTAACGCATTCAAGTTCCTTGAATAAAACTATGTATCTCTTTATTTTATATAATTATAAGTAAATACCTAACACATTTACTATTTTTCGACGGTTATTACTTAATAATTAACGTTATTACGCGACACATTTTTTTTTGTTAGCACAATAGTTTTAAGGGTTGGGATAAAACAAAAAATATATCGACAAGTTTCTTTCTTGTGTAATATGAAATAGTATTTTGCCGTATTTAGCTGTTTCGGTTGTGAAATTATGTTTGCCCCTATTTTATATCAATATAATTAAAAAGATGGTGACGAAATATTATTTATAAAAATATCTGATGCTATTGATTGATTCGTAATCTTGTGATTTAGATTTTATACTTCTTGTTCTAAACAATAAAATTTATTAGTAGATATTAGATGTTAGCTCTATTTTCAATGTCATTGTAAATAAAATGCAAACTTGTTGATACTCGTGTTTTATTTAATAGGATGTCAATTAAAACTAGTTTTCTTTACAGATTCATAATATAATATAAATTAACGATTTCTAAGAAGTGGGAATGCTTATTGAAGTTCTTCTCCCAATAGAGAAAGTTGTTTTAGAAACTGCGTCGCGTTTGGTAGTGTCGTTGCACCATAGATTATTTTTCTCGATTGCCCATTGGCTGCCTGTTGCTGAAAGTGAATTAATTATTTTTATTGTATTAAAAATTGTGGCTCAGTAGCACATAGTATGTATGTGTAAACGCGTCGGTTGTGGGTTCATTTGCTACCCATTCGGGGGATTAAATTAGATGAGGACGAAATCAAAAATTTCGTCGCTCTGGTATTACAGAGTACGGCGTTGAGTTCTGCCCCTCAACTCTGTTTCTGATTCAGTCGGAAAGTGGGAAACAGAGTGCTTTGACACTAGATTCTTTCTATCTATCCTGCAGTGTTATTTGTATGCGGGGTACATATGACGCTATGAAAATGTTTAAAACAATGGTTAAAAAATGTCAATGAATGATATGTCAGGGTAATGTAAATATTTTAACAATATTTTTGTTTTCCTGCTCCGATAATAGGTGACAAATGCAGTGATTTATGACTAACGCAACATTGATTAGTAAGTTGTCAGTCTCATCCTATTCTGGACTTGATGATGCAAGATGTTCTAAATTATTTATATATTTAAAATGTCGTTAATAACACATTATGTTATGAGTAGAAGCGACGTGACAAGATATAAATTAATGTACTGTGTTTGTAACTTGTAATTTTAGGCCTTCAAATCGCTAAAGGTTAAGTTTTGATTAAGGTTAATTTCTGTGTTTTTGACCTATCATCTAACTAAATCGGTTATTATTTTCTTCTTGATCTGGTAAGGGCGACGTTGGGTTTTGCCACTTAACGCCGAAAAGCGGAGAATGATGTGCCTTTAGATTTTATCAGATGATGAGTAACTACTTACTACTAATATTATAAAAAATACGTGTGTCTGTGTAGTGTTGATATAATTTGATAAAGAAAAATAAAGTTTTTATATTTTTAATCTTAACTTAGAATAAAAATATTAAAGTAATAACCTTAGCGAAGTCCACAACGTTGTGGTACTCGATGTAGCTGCCGCCCCCCACCACGAAGACGACGGCGTCGGTGGGCGGCGGGTGACGGGGCGCGCGCGCTCTTGCGGCTGCGTCCGTGCGCGCCGCGCGTGGGTCTAGCCACGACAGCTCGCCGTCGCTGGACGCCAGCGCGCCCTCCAGCGCGCGACTCACGGGCAGTTTCTGTATAAACATATTAATTGTATGGAAAAAGGGCATGTGATGAATCAATTATCTCAGACCTCAGCTACAGGAATTAGTTGTTATCAGATTCCCAACCTAACACTCTGTTCTCTGTCTGTTCCCTACAGAGTATGTGGGGTTTATAAAACCTATATAAGCAACGGTTGGGTTTATTACACTAGGGATAAAACTTAAAATTAAAAATGCTCTTACATGTTTCTTCACAACCAAATTTTTAACGCCTTCCATCACAAAAGACGAGCCCTGTGAAACTAATTTTGAAAACATGGAAACTGTTTTAGTGCCTCCACCCTCGTATTGACCTTGACTTGACATTTTTGTGAATCCCCTGTAACAAAAGAAAATTTAAAATAATATAAATTAGTCTTGTCATTAAGCAAATAATATATACAAAGGAATTTACCATTACAATCTGTGTATATAACTGGCATTAGTTTTACAGACTGCTTGTTGAAAAAAATTGATGATTGACTTAAATATACAGGTAAAATTGTCATCTATCAAGCTGATTTTTCTTAATAAGTAGTCTACAAAAAATAACGTTTTCGGCGTATCTTATAAAAGTCACGTGATATAGTTAGCTGGTAGAGTTAGCTGGTTTGGGAATCAAGGTGTTGATATGTATGTTCCACGAAAACCACATAAGAAAATAGCAATCTTAAGACAAAAAACTTTTTTTTTATATTATCTAAATCTTTTGTAATGGTACGATACTACACTTACTTCCAACGTTTCATATACGACATAGGCTTAATATCACAATTGGCAGCTAACAATGCACTTTCAAACTTCTTATATTCATCGTCGGAGATATGAGAAGTGCACAGATAATATATAATAAAAAGACGTATTTTGTCCTCCTCAGTGCCGGCAGTTGTATCCGTTATTAGGTCCATTACAGCTTTGCTTTCAATAGCAGTACTTTTACTCATTATTTTCTCTTCCAATTCGAAGAATGAATCAAGTCGTCTTGATTTGATTGCATTTAGGATTGCTGTAATTAAAAAGTAATATTATTTTTACGCAGTTGGGACTTATCTATAATCTATATGATTCAGAAATAAATTCAAATAAAGGTTTTTTTTATTAATTATGTTAAAACTATATAAATATTATTATTAGTTTTAATGAATTTAGGGAATATGATTACATTTAGTAGTACAAACATACAGAAATAATATTTTCTTAAACATTTTTTAACACGCTGTATCCCGCACATAGCAGGATAGGAAAAGGGTACCAAGTGTTAAGATACTCAGTTACCATTAAAACTCACGCCTGTGCCCCTACGTCACTACTGGTTTCTGCTATTCCTAACTTTTCGCCCAATTTTTGAGAAATGCTGAAATCAATGAATCTTTTCTCCAAAGCGAGGAAATAAAAATAAAAAATGCCCTCATTTGGTTCGATATACAGTTCGATAAACCACGACGGAATAGTAAATATTTTTGATAAAGTTAGTTTTTTGTTATAAATTATACCTGTAGCTATAGTAGTGTGCATATCAATGAGTCGCTTCTTTTCCATCATTTGTGGCAAGGAATTGACCGCACTCGTTAATCTTTGAGTGTTGTCACTAACTAAGCTGAGTGCTACATCACTCTCAGCGTCTATGCCCATTGACGTTTTTAGTCTTTTCATTTCTGTTTCTGAATTTCTGTTAAAATTTTAAAATAGTTTTTAATAAAACTGCAAAACAATTATTTGAAAATTTTCTACATATTTACAGGATTTGAGTTTATCCTATTATTAGATTAGTTACCTGTATTTGTCTAAATCTTCTTGTATTGCTTCTGCTACAGTGGGAAAAGGGCTGCCTTTATGTTCGGCCCACAAGGAATCTTTATAGTCCAAATCACATGTTCTGGTTTTGTTTTTTTGTTCTGGAACTACAGATCCAGGATTCTCTGGTACAACTGCTCTAATATGAAAAAAAATAGAAATAGCACTTTATAGGCTTTAATTTATATATATGTAATAAAATTTACTTATAAATAGCAGGATCTTCTTCTTCCTGGCATTAATCCCGGCTATTACCAGGGTCTGCCTTCCTACTTACCCTACTCCACTTTGCACGATCTTTTGCATCCTCGGTGGTTAGACCATTGGCTCTCATGTCCTGCATCACGACATCCAACCAGCGCTTCCTTGGGCGTCCGGGAGGTCGCGCCCCAGGAACTAGTATAGCAAGGCACTTGCGTCCGACATAGTTCTTAGGCCGGCGCGTAACGTGGCCAAACCATCTCACGCGACGCTCTTGGAGCTTATCCGCTACGTCACGGACCCCAAGACTGCCTCGAATGAATGTGTTGCGTATGCGGTCAGACCGCGTTACGCCGCACATCCACCTTAGCATCTTCATTTCCGTGACGTGAAGCTCCAGAGTGTGCCGAGATAGTGCTGGCCAACATTCGCTGCCGTATAAAAGAACCGGTCGGACGATGCTCTTGTATATCAGCCCCTTGAGCTTGGGCGGTATTCTGCGGTCGCAGACCACACCAGTGACCTCCCGCCATTTGGCCCAGGCAGCGCTTATCCGGCCATGGACATCGTGGTCGATGCCTCCAGACTCGTGCATAACGGATCCAAGGTACCTGAACTTCTCCGACTTAACGGCTGGCTCAGGACCTATAAGGATGGTGCTCGAGTCCCGGCTCCCGCAGGCCATGTACTCTGTCTTCGACACATTTAGTTTAAGACCGCCGTTCTCAAGCGTACCCTTCCAGAGGTTCACTTTACGCTCCAGCGTCAGTCGGTTCTCGGCAATGAGTGCTATGTCGTCGGCATACATCATCAGCCATGGAGGCTGGCCCTGGGTGTGAGCCGAGACAGTATCAAGCACTACATTGAACAAGAACGGACTAAGAGCCGAGCCCTGGTGAACCCCCACTATAATCGGGAAGGGTCTAGTGTCGCCAACAGCAGTCCTAACCATAGAAGCGTAATCGTGGTACATGCCTCTGATAATCTCAATTTAGGCCTCAGGGATCCCTTTGGATCGCAATGCCCACCAGATACACTGACGAGGCACACAGTCAAAGGCCTTCTGCAGATCTAAAAAGGCCACGTGCAGAGCTCTCCTTTTTTCCCTGTATGCCTCCATCAAAGTTCTGAGGGCGAAAATGGCGTCCATGGTGCCCGATCCTGGCTGAAATCCATATTGAGACTCAGAGACAGTACACTCGCGGCGGAGCCTGAGGTCGATCATGCGCTCGAAGAGCTTCATGGTATGACTCATAAGCTTAATGCCCCTATAACTACCACAATCTTGAACACTGCCCCTTCCCTTGTAAATAGGGGTAATAAAGCTAAGCCGCCACTGATGCGGCATCTTACCAGTGTTCAAGATATGGTTAAAAAGGTCAGTAAGCATGAGCACACCAAGAGAGCCCAACGATTTCCACGCTTCGATCGGGATGTCGTCAGGTCCCACCGCTTTTCCGTTCTTCATGCGTCGAAGGCAATTACGTGTTTCGTCAAGGGTTATTGGGGCAATAAGTCCGAGGTTAGGCGGTGGGTCGTAATGAAGACTGCATGGGTGCTGAGTATTCAGCAACTCCTGGAAGTAGCTTCTCCATCTCTCCTTCACAGAGTCATGATTACAGAGCAGCGTGCCCTGGGAATCTCTGACGCAAAGACATTTTGCAATATCTTGCGTCACTTTATCCCGGGAACGTGCCAGTTTGTAAATGAGCTTCTGCCCCTCCACAGTTTCAAGTTTATCATACAATGGTGACAAACTCTCACTGCGGGCTCTGGCTACAGCTCTTTTACTGGCACGTTTAGCTACTGTGTACTCCAGTCTGTCTTCAGGAGAGTTGGATTCCTGCCACTTCTTAAAGGCAGCCTTCTTTTCACGAGTCACCTCCTGGACCTCGTCATTCCACCACCATGTCTCCTTGTCGATGACACGTCCTCCCCTAGAAACACCAAGAACTCGCCTGCCTGCCGCAATGATTGCCGACTGAGCCTGATCCCAAGCATCCTGAGCAGTCTCGGTGTTAGTCGAAAGATTATGACTTTTCACCTCTGCCAGGAAGTCGGTCTGCATCGGTCCATTCAGCAACCACCACTTGATCCGAGACCTACGTTTCTCGGCTACTTTCTTCTTCGGAGTGACGTTAAAGTCGATGACAAGAAGACGATGTTGGGCTGTTAGGCTTTCGCCTGGAATGACCTTACAGTTAGTTACCCTGCCCATATGACACCGTCTGGTCAATAAGTCTATTCTATTTGAGTTGAGTGGGACCCGCACTTATACGTGATAAAGTGCTGAGAATTCTTTTGGAAGAACGTATTCACGACGGCCAGATCAGACGCAATACAGGTTCTTAGAATGTTTTCTCCCTCTGCATTGCGAAGACCATGCCCAAAACCCCCGTGAACACGCTCATACGGCTCAGCAGCCCTACCGACGTGCCCGTTCAAGTCCCCCCCAACTAAGACCACTTCGGTACACGGCACAGCAAGTAGCACCCCTTCATACTGCTCCCAGAATGTCTCCTTTTCGGCCGCGCTACATCCCGCCTGGGGAGCATAGGCACTGATTAAGTTTGTGATGACGCCCTCAATCAGTACCCTCACTCGCATCAAGCGGTCGCAGCGACGGTCAACTTCAAGGAGCCCATTCTGAAGCTCTTCAGAAAGCACTACCGCTACACCGTTTCTACCCGAAGGTGACCCAGTGTATATAAGCCGGTAACCCTGTCCGATGTTACGGGACTTATTGCCCTTCCAGCGTGTTTCCTGGAGGAAGGCACACTGGACCCGACGTCTCATGAGTACATCTGCGAGTTCCCTGCATCGTCCGGTCAGAGAGCCAATATTCCACGTTGCAAAGCGGAGTTTCCTTCTGGGTACTAGCGTCTTTAGCCGTGCCCGTACATGACACGGTAGCCCTTGCCCACTTGTCGCAGGTGTAGGGCGATGTGCCTGCGCGTCGTTTTGCGGCGACGCCCTAGCCGTACCCAGTCTGTTGTTTTGTCGGTCCATATAAGTGGCGGTTGGCGGTTTTTAAATGGAGCGACTGCCGTCTGACCTCCAAAACCCCTTTGTGGGGAAAAACCGAGGAAGGGAGAGGAAAATAGAGGGGTAGGATAGGTAGAAGGAGGGAGCTAAGGGAAGAAGGGGGGAGTTAGGACACCATTCTTACGGACTGGATGAGGATGTAAGAGTGGCGGCTCGAGGATCCGGGGTCGCGTACCCGTATGCCCACAAACAAATATCGGACAGATATTAGTCAGGACATCCTCTGGATTAGATCTTATAAATAGCAGGATATGCAGGAGGAACCTAGTGTTAAGACATATATAATATTTAAGTCTATAAAACTAGTAAACTTATACATGGGTAGAAAATGTTATCAATTTTTTTTAATGTGTTCAAATAAATGGCATACCTATTCAAAGACAAATCCAAAACATCATGAGCCAAAGCCTGGTAAGTCCAAGTGTGGTGTAATGGTGTTGCCATGTCTACATTTCTGTCAAGCAATATCAACATTGGACGAGTAAAACTGAATGATCCAGCTTGTCCATGAAACAAATTATTTCTTGCATCCCATAGATTCTCCCTTAACTTCTTATCAAGTTTCTTTGCGACCATTTCTGCTGCATTGCCTTTACTGCATCTTATTATTGGGACATTACCTAAATGTTTAATTTATTACTTAGCAATTGTTTATTTTTTTCAGCTTAACTCTGTATAGAGCAGGGTAAGCACAGGGGACCTAGCCTTAAGACACTCAGTTCTTGACTTTCCGGCGAATTCTGGAGGCATTGCGTGTTGAGTGGCAGAAGTCAATTCCGAGGTTTGCCTCGACACCAGAGTGAAGAAATGAAAATGTAAATTTAAATAAATATTTCATTTCCTTGAATGGGAATTGAACCCACAACTATCATACACTTGTGTCCCTAAGCAACGACATCTTCTTATGTGTAAGTTCGTACATAATATTGTCCTTATAATATTATGTCTAGTAATTATATTTAATTTATTATGTGTTAAAACTTAAAACACATGAGTACTGAGAATATTTAGGAATGTATAAAAAAATTTAAAGTTTTACTCTTTTTTATTTGACTCAATAAGAATATGTGGAGTTAATAAACTTAATTGCATCATGGACGGTATCAAGTTGGGTTTGAGCCCCACTATAATCAACTTTTTGTATGTTTCTAAATATTATATTATTTAGTTAAGTATTTTTAAAGCTTTATACTACATACCAAGGGTAACAAAAACTGAAAAGAGACTTTCAACTATTTCATCCATTATAGCCTCCATTTCTGTGTCCTTAGTATCACCCTTATTTATTGCTGAAAATAATTTTGTTTGAAAGTTATAGTTATTATACATTTTAATTTAGCAGGCATAGCATGGTGTTAGTGTTCATTTGCAGGTTAAATTGTAAAAAAATATTTCCCAGACACTATCACTTCACACCAAAATTCAAGAATATATGTGTTGAGTGAGTGGTTATTTTAATACTGCATTTTATCTAGCCAGAAAAGGAATTTCATTGGTATTGTAGTCAGACACTGTCACACTATTTACATGGTTAGGTAGAAGCAACATAATGTTAAGTAATTATGTTTCCCATATTGTGCCCAATTTTGGAGATATTGGTAATTTTGTGGTGAAACTCAATAACAGATTTTTTGTTACTAGTGCTAGGAAATTATTTATAATTTGATCCTCCAAGTTCAAATGAAACCCACAACTGTTGTTTGCAGTCATCCACTGTGTCACTGTGCCATGCCAATTTCTTACTTAATCAATGTGAAATCAATTGCTTATTTAAAAATAATTTATACCATAGTATGACAATGAGTCAGATTGCTGGTGCTTCATAATAAATAAATCATCTTCTAAACATATAAAATTCAAATACTGGTCAAATATTTTGTGAATGCTCATAACTGAATTTGACTGAATTGCTGATGCTGCTAGATCTTCTAACTTTTGTCTAGTTATTGGTGATATAAAATTAAGGTGATATTGGTCATAAATGCCATTATCCAGGTCTTGACATATTCTACCCAAGTTTTCTTCAGAAGGAGCACAGAAGTATACTGCTGGTACCTCGGGTATAGAATCACGATCTGAGTGTAACTGTCTGTAAAAATAGTTTTATTTAAATTAGCTAGATCAAAAGAGAATTAATTATAACACAATTTAAAATTAGTAGAATATTCGAGACTTACACATGTAGAGTGACACCCAATTCTCTTAATTCTTTAACTGATATTAGGGGTGATATTATGTCTTGACCAATTCTATCATATACCAGTACTTTCCATGATGGCTCATTTGCTACTGCCTTGGTTAGTGGCTGATTTAAGTTAAGCATTTGCTTGATTGCGTCTGAAATGTAGAAAAAAATATAAATGTATTGTTTTACACAATCAAAATATGATTTGTTTTAATTGCTCTTATTAGATTTTTTGGTACACAACATAGTATATGGAATAAATCTATTATGCATGTTCCCTTTTATATTGTGATATTTTATTAAAAAGTGATATATGATTAAGAAAATAGTACATTTATTACAGCATTGTTACAAAAATAATTTAAAATGTATATACTTACTGAGTTGGCGTTCCCGTAACGTAGTCATTATGGTCAATTATAGAAACTGCCATCAAATATTAGATTATGAGTAATGACAATTACGTTTTATATTTTTTATATATTTTCATTAATAAATACAAAAATTAAACATTTAATCAGTTCATATCTGTCAAACTGACATTACTGAGTTGAGATTTCGACTGTCGACACGTCGGCTCTGTGACATCGGAAGAAACAATCGGATATACGTATGATGTTATTAAAACTATTATATATTATGGTTTTTTGATTTAGTAAAATAATTTAAAAAGAAAAAAATAATTTAAAAGTTCACATCTAATGACCCATATAAAAATGCAGGCTGCTACAGTATCGCTACTAGCATGAAAACCTGGATCCCTTGAACATTCCCCTGAATATTCAGAAGGTCATATTTTATTAAGAATGTATAGAATAAATATTGGCGAAGTGAATAGTGCTCAACTGGCACGCTCGAAGCGCCATAAATAAAGAACCGACCGACCCTAGAATAAATATGCGGTTCATTTCAGTTTTTCAATTATATTTTTGGCATTGGGAGATTTAGGTTAGTAAGATAATTCTATATTAAGAAAGACTTTAGGTTATTGCCTTTTCCCCCATTTATCAATCAACCAGTGCAATTTACATCGTTATGAAATACTAAGTTTAATGTTGAAAATATTGAGAATCCTCAAGTTCAATTGTGATGATATAAATATTGTAAAATAACTTATTTATAATATAATTTATTTAAGTAAAAACATGTGAATGTGATTATGTTGAGGCCAGTCGTTGCGCAGGGAACGTGTGACTGTAAATGTGACAGTTTGTGAGCTCGATTCCTACTTAAGGTAAAGAAATATTTAATATTTTTGTTTCCTGATTGGATCTGGTGTCAAGGAAAAGCGCGGCGTTGAGTTTCACCACTCAACACGCAATGTCACTAGAATTCGGCGAAAAGTGTAAAGCGGATTGTCTTAACACTAGGCTCCTTCTCCCTATCCTGCTACAGGGTGGGATACAGCGTGAAGTTAAAATAAAAATGTGAATGTCAGCTATTTATAGATACGGTAAATACACTTTTTATAAGATACAAAAAAAACTTTGTTAAGTTTGAAGTATTAAGTTTCATAATTAACTTTCATAATATAATTAAAAATAATATTAAAAATTTGTATGTGAAAGCTTTGCGCAACGTAAAGTTACGTGCAACATGCTTTATCCTTTATAATTAATAAATTAAGTATATTTCCACGCAATTGGTTTTTAATACAAAGTTATAACATTCATTAGGAAGTTCTGGATTGCTTTGTTATTGTTATCGGTAGGTACATTCATTCATATTCATATCTAATAATTTAAAAATAATATGATGTCCATAGCAATGGCAATAGATCAGATGATTTAGAAGGAGAAAGCTGTAAGGTCGATTCACGATTGGTGGTGGTACCGTGGAAACCTGAGACGTGCGAGTATTGCCGCCTTGGCAGTGCGCGTGCGTTGGTGAAAGGTGCTATATCAATGTTTCGAGTGAATCCAATACGGACCGCCATGACTGTCTTTACGCGAATATTTCTTTTTTGTGCTATACTTGTGAATGGTTAGTTGAAATTTTCTGTGTTATATTAACATTTATTTATAATTAATAATTCTTCAGTGGTAGGTACAGTTGTTG
>HE670034.1:25145-43356 GCA_000313835.2 Heliconius melpomene melpomene
TGTGATTATGTTGAGGCCAGTCGTTGCGCAGGGAGCGTGTGACTGTAAATGTGACAGTTTGTGAGCTCGATTCCTACTTGAGGTAATGAAATATTTAATATTTTTGTTTCCTGATTGGATCTGGTGTCAAGGAAAAGCGCGGCGTTGAGTTTCACCACTCAACACGCAATGTCACTAGAATTCGGCGAAAAGTGTAAAGCGGATTGTCTTAACACTAGGCTCCTTCTCCCTATCCTGCTACAGGGTGGGATACAGCGTGAAGTTAAAATAAAAATGTGAATGTCAGCTATTTATAGATACGGTAAATACACTTTTATAAGATACAAAAAACTTTGTTAAGTTTGAAGTATTAAGTTTCATAATTAACTTTCATAATATAATTAAAAATATATTTAAAAAATTGTATGTGAAAGCTTTGCGCAAAGTAAAGTTAAGTACGTGCAACATGCTTTATGCTTTGTAATTAATAATCTAAGTATATTTCTACGCAATTGGTTATCAATACAAAGGTATAACATTTATTAGGAAGTTCTGGATTGCTTTGTTATTGTTATCGGTAGGTACATTCATGCTTAAGGGATGTATACATCATATTCATATCTAATAATTTAAAAATTATATTATGTCCATAGCAATAGCAATAGATCAGATGATTTAGAAGGAGAAAGCTGTAAGGTCGATTCACGATTGGTGGTGGTACCGTGGAAACCTGAGACGTGCGAGTATTGCCGCCTTGGCAGTGCGCGTGCGGTGGTGAAAGGTGCTATATCAATGTTTCGAGTGAATCCAATACGGACCGCCATGACTGTCTTTACGCGAATATTTCTTTTTTGTGCTATACTTGTGAATGGTTAGTTAAAATTTTCTGTGTTATATTAATATTTAATTATAATTAATAATTCTCTAGTGGTAGGTACAGTTGTTGATATTTACAATATAGTTAGGACGTAATTATTATGCAAGGGATTCGGTGCAGGTATTATTTTAATGATTCTTTTTAAGTGGGCAACTATTAACGTAACCGTTACAAATAAATACAGTGAAAGCTATTCAAATATTATATGTGAACTGTACGTAACCTATGATATTATTAGAAAGCAAGAACAAAAGTAGCAGGCAGTTTGCGAAATATTTTTTAAATGAGTGTACCTACATAATTTTTATATTCGATATGTAATACGTTAGAAATAGAAAGTGTCTGGTAATATGTATTCAAATTATAGATGTTCAATTGCTGATCGTCAGATACGTCCTTTCTTTCACTTGACATTGAAACGTGACTGGTTACACCTCTACCAAAAAGGATATTGTTATTTCAATACAATTGGAAATAATTAGTTACGTAACATTAATGTCAAATTGATTGTGAGATTATAATGCAAGGTAATTGAGAAAGACGAGTTATTTTGGTAGAAGAAAACTTAAAATTTCCATTTAGTATTTTATTACAAAAACAGCAGACTACCCGCAATAAATATTTTTAATCAATAACTTCAATATATAAAACTAAATCGATATAATTTAATATTATAGCTTTTAGAGAATGTTTACTCATATTATGTGATACTTGAGTTAATTCACTTATAACAACCATGTTTAAATTATATATGAAGGTTCCTAAAAAAACAACGTATATACGTTCGAAAAGTCTTTGCCTTGATGTAAATGTTATAGTAAACTGGTGTTCGGACAGGTTTATTGAGTATATGCAGTTGCATTCGTGACATTTTTTACAACTCACAAGCTGTTGGCATCCTTGCGTCACTTTTGAACATTTAATTCATGCCTCAACAGTCATTGACGCCACAGTGGCTAAGATGGCCATTGTCAGGCTGTAAATACTGGTATTGTGGGTGCAATATTTTGAACAGAGAAAGCGCGATACTCCGTGGGCTAACGTCTATTAAATGGGTAGAATATGGAAAACGGAGAGTCTTAAGCGTACCTAAAGACAATAAAAAAACTACTTAAATATAATTAATTTGAACATCTGTGTAGGGTAGACGAACTAGAATTTTTAAAGTAGGTAGATTGGAATAAAGGTACGTTTGTTTTCAATGATTTTGGTATTCAACCAAAAAAATTGCTTGAATATATTACAATTTTTTTTTTGAAATTGAATTGAAAGTGTCTGTCCGTGTCAAAATAAATGTTTTTCAAGTGCATACCTATTTACATGATACTAAAATATACACAATTTTTTTGTGTTTTTCTGTTTGTTTCGGGATAATCTACGAAAAAGCTAATCCGATTCTTATGGGACTTTCACTGAAAAATAGAGAAGTTGTGGAGCAACATATAGTCTACTTTATATCATGGAAGTCCCGCGGGATCGCAATCGGGGTTTATGTGGGAAATACTGCGTTTAGCGCGTACGTACCTCTAGATAGATATGAATTCGAAAATTTTGCGAGCAGAAATGTAATATGTATGATAGTATAGATAGACAACTATACTAAAATAACCAACTTTCTTACTAAATACACTTACATAATACTAAATAAATAATCGTAGAGTTCAAGCGGGCGAAGCCGCGTGTAGGTAGCTATTACTAAATGTAACAGATGTAAGTATCTTAGTATTTACTTTTATTAGTTACTATTAAAAATATGTAGTGATTAAACTATATAATAAAGTTAGCTTTATTTGAGAATATTTTTTAAAAATATATTTTCAAATATATATAATAGTATAACCATAAAGTTATTTTTAAATCAATTGAACTTCTCATAAAAAAACGGACATTCCATGAGTGAACATTGGATGCATATAAAATAGCGACGACGCGCGCGGCACAATAATTAAATAAATATGAATGCGGAAAATAAAATTGTGTTTATATATTTTATGAGGTAGACGTACTATTAAAAATTTCCGATATACAGATGTAACCTAAGAACTTTTTTTTAGTAACTCAAAAATATATAGAGTTTTTATTGTATGTCTATTCCTGAGTAGGTTAAATCATATTAAACATATTTACCTAATAGGTATTGAATTTTCTATTAACATGTCTAATGGCTTGTTTTCGGTTGTTTAATAGTATTACTACGAACACGTATAAACATATGTCTTACTAGTTAAAAATCTGTAAATATTTACTACTTTAACCTATATTCATAGCTATGGACGTACTGTAGTAATAATATAATAATAATAATAATAATAAAAAACCTACATTTGTACCTACAATACGAGAAGTGCTGTCTTAGGACATTACGGGTCCCATGGGGCTTGGATATTTGGACACATGTGAATTTGGGGTCCTTTGGTACTCATGAATTCGGGGTCCAATTGGAAAGTAAAACAATCTGTAACGCGTTGTACCTTTTAAGAGACCTTTCGGGGGGGTACAACGGGGACCCTGGGCATTGGCGACCTGTAGCAAAAGTTCAGTATTTTCTTGTATATAGACAGTAACTAATTTACACGTCAGTCCATTGTCTCACGTTTATAGGAAGTGAAACTTGTGTATGCTATAATTGTTATCTAACTTTGACATATACGCTGTGCTTGATCTTACATAATAGGTTTGTTCACTTCTTTCTTTCGTTTGCATTTTTCAATATGCTAATTTTGTTTTCGGTTTCGTAAATAGTTAAAACATAGAGAAGGTATTAGCAAAAAAAAAATTAGCAAAAGGTCAATTTCGAACCGTAATATACACTTTTTGGTAGAAATAGGATTTAATAACAATGAATAAAATGATTTTTTTTTTAATCTTGTTTTTTCTTGACTTTGTTGAGATTGATGAGGTTTACTTTTCTTAATCTCGTATTTGAATTGAAATGTATTTAAGAATTTCATATTTATTTTTTACAGGATATTTTAATCGGAAATAATTTACCAATATATGTATTAGTTGAAAATAGTACCTACTGTATTATCGAAGGAGCCACAGTCTTAAATTCGTGTACTTTTAGGGTTCTCTAAAAGAAAAAATGGACTTGATAGGTGGACAACAAAATGATAGCATCATTTTGTTGATATATTAACGTTTAAAAACTGGCATTTTTGTGTTCACTCGAAATAAAATCAAGCTTTAAATTTCACTCGATGATTTTTTACGTGTAGGCTTTATTATACTTGCTAGTTAATGTACTTCCGGCTTGTACTGGACTATAAGGTTGGTATTTAGTTTGGTGCCTGGTGGTAAAAAAGTCAAATTTTATCACGAGTGAACACAGAATTCGACACCCTCAACACCTTCTGTTCTTTTGTCGGTGAAGTCCTTAACATTTAATTTGGCTCTCATTTCATATTTATATTTTTGATTGGAATATTATCCAATGACTTATTTATGTATGCGATCTAAATATCATATAATTAACATATTTATTTTTACATCATATTAATAAAGCTATAAAACTAGTATTATTATTTCAAATTTTAAATAGGTCAATAATATTAAAGTTTGTAAGGTCTTTATCAAGTTTAAATTAAGTTTATCAACATTTATGATATAGTGTTAGCGTACTCGTGTAAAAGAGGGTAAATGTGGGTGAAAAAGACTATAAAATCATTGGAAATGGGTCAATCGTGGGTACTTAGTTGCTTGCAGACTGATCCTGATTAGAAAATATCTAGTGTGAAGTATTGTTATTGAGTGATAAATATCACTTATTGCAATTACGTAGAACATCTATCCGAATAAAAACAACATAGACGATATGTGTTTTAAGTGTTTTTTTTATAAACGTAAACCTCTTCCGGGTTCTAACAATAGTTATATCTTTTAATCTTGAAATTGGTACAGAACACTCAGTAGGTGAGCCTTTTTATTTTTTGTATAAAATGCTACGTAGCAAACGATTCATAATATAAAATATAATTGTCTTTTTATAAATGTCAAGGCTTTACATATAATTTATGGAAATCATTAAAACTCAGTCAGTGTTTATTTAAATAAGTACGTACGTAACATATCTGCCTATGTGTGTTAATGTTAATAAATAGCGGTAGCCTCCCGCTCGCGGCTACCAAATTCTACAAAAAAATCCTTAATTTACTACCTGCATTACTTTCGTTCTTCAGCCAATTGAAATAAAACAATTACTTAATGTTAAGAAGAAGAAGCTTAACAAAATATAGTAGTAAAAAATAATATTTTTGATCTTAATACATTATTAAATGCCGCCAATAACAGTTTTCCTTATATATCTTCCATGTACAGATATCGATTTTTTACGATTTTTTTAAGTGTAGATGTAGATACTACTCTGTTACGCACTCTAATATTGATATCGGTTGTAATAAGCTAATAATTCACTAGTGAGACAGAGAGTCTAGTGCCAAAACATTCGGTTCTCCCTTTTCTGAAATATTAGTTAAATGTTAATAATATGTGACTTTAATAGGTAAGTATATATATATATACTTAAATCTAGCAAGGTTGGAAATGTCGATAATTAATATATTACGAGTGCGATGTTTCACTTTAAGTTAGGCAACTGTTAAGTTATACGTTAATTCTAGTTCTCCTTGGGGACGAGGTTCTAACTGGTTTGAACAGAATAATATACGCACTCGGAATTTGTAATTCCGCACAATTTCATACATCGTAAGTTTGGAAACCAGTCGACGGCAAGTAATGTAACAGCGAGTAGAGAGCTCTATGAGATATTAAATTGCGGTCATGTGAATGGGAAACAATTAAGATAACGTGGACTTTAGTATGGCCATTATAAAATGTTGGAATTTCTCGTACAATAAATAATAATAGAGTCAAGTCGTAGGGAAGGGGCACGACAGGTTTTGAGTTCGATTTCTACTCGGGAAAATGAAATACATATTTAATATTTTCACGGTACCGGAGGCAAAGCGCGGCGTTCAGTTCTACCAATCAATATGCAATCCTTCCACAATTCGGCGGAACATGGGGAACGGAGTGTCTCAACACAAGGAGTCAGAAGGAGTCTAACATGAGGAATACAGCGAGAAACTGAAAATAAATAAATAAATTACTGATGAGTAAATCACTGTTTAGTATTATAGTTAACATAGAGATTTCCATTTCAAAGTACATGTAATTAACAAACCGCTTAGTTGAGATGTTTACCATAGGTATACTATCCTCTGAATTTAGTACAAAAGTCAGCAGTTAACACTCCCCCACACGTAAGTGCTGATAACGTATTATTGTTGTAAGGTAAGGTTCAGGAAAGTAAGCATTTCCAAAACACAGCCCAAGATGTTTTGGTAGTTTGCGATTTAGTGTACCGTAATCTGGATTGTCCCTTTTCTCTTTACTTTCCTGTATAATACAATCACTTGCCTTTATATTACCATGGGAAGTTTTAGGAAAACTTAAGTACATGTACTTGCATTTACTGGAATTATATTTTTTACAGCATGCAAATTGTATCATTATAATACAGACTGACAAAAATTTTTATTTTTAGTTTAGATCTTTTATTATAAATCGCTTTTTATGAAATATTAAGTATATATAAAATATTCTTAACTAACATGTGAACCACTTGGAAGCATGCTCTTTCAAATAAAAAAATAAAATAAATCGATTTACAAATGACTGAGAATTCGAGGGATATGCCAACATAATAAATATAGGTTGAATATAGAACCTCTTCTTTTTTCTAAGTTTTATTGTAAAAATAATTTGTAAGATCAAGTTTATGCATTTTTTATGATTTCTTAATACAGGATAATTACTTAAATAAGACTTTAGGGAAAATGTATATTAACATCTTTTATTTTCAGTTAATTGCCAGAAAGAAAAAGAAGGAGAGGATTTCGTTTGTCCCCAAGGTACTCAAGGCAACGGCAATTTTGCTGATCCGGCCACTTGCCGGCGCTTCTACCAAGTGAGTACCTACTCCCGCTCATTAGAATTTACAATGATTAAAATTTTAAAATTTAAAAAGTTTAATTTACCAAGAGCTACTTCAAAAATATATTTTTGAAATGTTTAAATTAACTGTTTATTATAAAAAAATGCCCAAGCTTATTTTTAAAGACGAAGTACTTATGTTCAGATATTTATTTTAATATTATTCTAGATTTACCGGTTTTAAGTGGCAAGGTAACAGGATTCTTATTGACTTGAATTCTGACATTTATGTAATCGTATTATGATTTTTAATCTATGCTATGCATGTCTAATGGCTGTATAATAAGTATACCATGACATAAAATACAACAATTTAATGTAAATGCTTATGCATATTTATATGCAGCTCATCAAAAGCAATGAATATATTATTTCCAATATTGATGTTAATGTCAATGTTATGAAATATTTTTCAAATAGTAATGATTATAATTATTAATTATTGATCGAGGCCGTTATGGCGCAGAGGCACAAGGCTGAGACTGTAACAATATTAATATTTACGTTTCTTCGCTCTGGCCACCAACTTAAAAGCCCGGCGTTGATTTCCGCCACTCAACAAAGCGGAGAGTGGGGAACGGAGTGTCTTAACAATAGGTTCCCTCGGCTTACCCTGTTGTGTGCGGGATACATCGTGAAGCTGAATTAATATAAATCTGAAAATATACATTGCAAAAATTTTATTTTAGTGTGTAGACGGATACCCATACCTGAACAGATGTCCTTCCGGCTTGTACTTCGATGATATCAGCAAGTACTGCACTTTTAAAGCGGAAGCAAGATGTGGTCCGATAGCGACTAGTAAGTTTAACATTTTTCATTTATTAATATACAATAACTAAGCATTTATTAAATATACTCTGGGCAGGTTTTCTTCTTTTTCAAGTCAAAGCAATAACAAGACACAAGCTTTAATAAACGCATCGTTTTTGTTGTATTTTCTATGATATTCGTTGCGTGAATCATGCGGTTGATTAAAATCTATAGGAATTTGGCACGAAGTGAGAAATTACAATGCAAATAAAGGAAAAAACAGAAAAGTGAAAATTTATTTTTAAGTTACATCCGCTACAAGTTGTACTTCATGTTGACCTACATTCCTGAAATTGTTACGGAACCGACGGAGGGCGAGTTCGACTCGCACTTGACCAGTTCCTCTAAATTCAATCCAACGTTTTCTAAAGTGTAAATCTGTAAAATTCTAATTTTATCTAACAAAATGAAACAAAAAGCATCATCTAATATTATGTTCATTAATTTCACTTGTGTTAAACTTAAACTGAATTTAATTGTATCAACATGGAACTTCACACCGATTTAGGAAGTTAAAACTACATTAGTGGGCGTGCACCGTGTGTAGTGTGCCCGCATACCCGCATGGCGCAATGATAGCTTTATTCCCGTACACGGTACACACTGGTGTACGTACACAGAGAGCGCCGTGACACGAACAAGAGGCGAGACAGGCGGGACGGCGGGACGGCGGGATGGCACGGATGCCAAACATACAACTGCGAATGCCTGCTCACACACTACCTCTGTTTGCCGACGGGACATGCACTCCAGCTATGTACACAGCCCCCGTTGCGATCTTGGAACGATTGTTTGAATAGCTTCGTGATCACGACTTTAATAAATATTGAAATAGACAATGGTTTCCCACCTACGGCTCCGGTGAGAGTTTGACGCGCACTTAAAAACTTTTCGAATATAAGTTTTGTAGATTAAAAAGATTTAGTATTTAAATTAAATCTGAAATAGTCCTGCAAAATCTTAATCCAGCAACTTTAATGTTATTTCTCACAATAGAAAGTTTTAATGCCTGAACTTATAGTGGTCTAAACGCTAGCTGGTCTAAAGCCTGGAACAGATTTAAGTCTTCCTTCGTACTGAAAATTACGTGAAATATAAAGTTTATTTCATTATAGAACAAACTATAAGAAATAATTAGAATATGTAATACTATTTATTTTATTTATAATTTTATGTTTTATACATTTAGGCTAATCACAAAATCTTTATCTTCAAGTGTATTTTAAAAATGTTTCATTTATACCAGTAATAACTTAGTATGTTGTTCATGTCGCCGATTATTGTATTAAATTGTATGATATTTCAATTCATTTTGTATTATTTTAGCTGAAGCTCCTATAACAGAGGCGCCCCAAGATCTGGCGACGAAGTGTGATACGGCAGAATGTCAGTTGCCATACTGTTTTTGTTCAAAGGACGGCACGCTCATACCAGGCGGTCTGGACCCGGAGGACGTAAGTCTTAGAACAATAATGTCATTGTCCTTGCACTGAGTACGCTAATTGAATTACTACTAGATTCCTAGTAGTCGTGGATTTGTGGGTTCTAGTATTATTTCTGCTGAAATAAATTTATTATGCCATTTTAGTATGAGGGAATACAATAATGCTGTATTAAAAATGCTATTGTAAACATTTTGTTGATATAATTCGGTGCAAATATTTTCATTTCTTGCAATTATAACAATTATTCATAGTAAATATTCTCTCTCTCTCTCTCTTTCTCTCTTTCTCTCTCCCTGTATTCAATATCTTTTAAACGTGCCTGGTGTCAAGTTGAAGCTTTGTTTTATATATCCAAACTAGCGACCCCCTTGCGGCTTCGCCCGCTTTTACTACTGGATTATTCATATAATGTATGTTTGCAAAGCACTTAAGATAATGTGAAAATTAATTAAACTCTAATGCAACCCGCATTTTCGTAGTTTCAATAAGTGTTTTCCAATTATTTTACTCGGCAAGGATTTTTTTGTAGGTACCGTAATTTTAAATCTGTGCTACTAATCTTTTCAATTACTTATTAAAATATATTTAAATGACTATTTTTAGATAGTTAAATGACTATTTTTAAACGGAAGAAATTATAAACATAAGCCTACCTACTAATAACTACTACAAAAAATATGAAACCAAATATATCGCGCTGAAATAATACATTCAACTCCAATTATCCAATACGTGCAAACGCATCTAAATCTTCGTTGCTATGCCTCTATAGCGGGCGGGTTTTTTTTTTCGAGCTTGTGGTTAATGCTGAAGAGGGTATTCTGTCCCTGATGAAAAGCAAGCACTACGTCGCTGCCTGTGAGGAAAATTAAATAGAATGCATTGGCCGGGAATCGAACCCGGGCCCCCCGCGTGGCAGGCGAGCATTCTACCACTGAACAACCGATGACTGCTCATGACGCGCTTGTACGAGTATAAGCAAAATGTCGCGGGGCGCGTTTTGCAGCAAGGATGTTTTGATATTGTAACAACTTCTAAAGTACTTCTTAAAATGAAAAAACAGTAAAAGACAGTTTTGATCTACATTAAATGGCCAACGTAACTAATATACTTATTTATATGCTGAGAGTAAGGGATAACTAAAACTTGAGTCGGCACAGCTGATGAGTCAACGGCGTGATGTGTCAAAAATTAAATGCGTTTTTCTCTAAAACTATTCGCAATTTCGAAATAGTGTGAAATGCAAATTTTATCTTCGTTTAACGTAGAAAATTAATAAAGTATTTTAAAGGATAAGGATTAATACCATTATGGAAAAATATTCCTCACAATAAAAACTATATTGAAATTACTATTTTTAGACAGAAATATGATCACTACACGTTATCCTTAAAAGATAAAAATATGCCATCGCAGACTTTTTTGTAGATCTTATTAAGAGGAACAATACTTCAGTACATTATTTTCATGTAGTACTTACCATTAAAGCAGCGCATGCGCGAAAGTGTCTCAACGGGTAGGACTTTAGACACATTTATCGTATTTATGTTAATTTACATAAGAATGTACAAATAATAAACTATATATAAACCTTCCCTGAGAAATACTCGACCTAATGGTCAAAACCGCATAAAAATCCGTTGGGTGGTTTAGAAGAAGAAGAGTTAGAAAGTTCAGACAGACACGAAAAGCGACTTTGTTTTATAAGATATAGGATTGAACCCTGACATGGGAGTACATTTATAGTTGTAGTAGTGGAGTATTGCGAGTGTGATATTGTCATATAAGCGAGCTGAACCCGAAGGACGCAAGACTCTGAACAAATATCATTGTGCTTGCGGAGGCACGTTAATTGAATTGCAGTACTTCCAGTGCTGGATTTGTTAACATTGGAGCTCGAGTGCTGGATTTCATACAATTTCTACTTTATTAATCAGTAATATATTGAGGCCAGCTGTGAGACTGTAAACGTGATAGGTTGTGGGTTCGATTTCCATTTGAGGAATTAAAATATTTAATATTTTCATTTCTTCGCTCTTGTTCTTATGCTTCTTGCTGAAAGCGCGGTGTTGAGATCACCCACTGAACATGCAACGTCTCCAGAATTCGGCGGAAATAGGGAACGGAGTGTTTCAACACTAGCTGTCCTCTGCCTTGCTGTGTGCGGGATACACAGTGTGAAACTGAATATAGTAACAATATACATATATGCGAGATTATAAAACGCTTCTAATACTTACGTAAGATCTTTCAGTTTTTAGAGTTCTTTATTATATTACGTAACTAGCTCGTTAACCAATTAATAGGGAGGTATATCTTTAATATTAAGAGTACCGGTTCCGCATAATAATTACTGAGAATTTTAATAAATCCATGATCCTATAATTATAACTTAAGATTTGTTTTTTAAACTGTGACTTAGACATTTTGACACACTTACTACTTATGATTTTATTAACTTAACACAAGGAAATCATTGTGACATATAATAACTTAATAGTAGTTTGTAATCAATATGAGATTGAGTTCAGCTCAAAAGTATTTTTACAAAGACAACTATAACAATGTGAAATTGGAAATAAATATATTTTAATCTGCATATTAAATAAAATGCGAATATATTACTGATTAATATTGTGAGGATGCGTGAACCACTACAATTTTTAATAAAAACGATACAATTTTTTATTAAAAATGATGACAGGTAATCTAGTGTTTTTATTCTAAATTATCATAAGAATTGGAAATTTAAACATTGCAAATGGAAATCGCGCACCGATTGAAGTTATTAATATTTATCGAAATGTTTCAAATAATATGTATGTACCTATATTTTTTAGTTTCATACTGTATCTCGCTCAACAGGGAAGACAGAGAAGACACTACGTTCCCATTATGACACTTCCGTTTCCCGCTTTACACCGAATTTTGGAGGCACTGCTTCAACGTCACGTTTTGCCTTGTTACCAGAGCGAGGAAATGAAAAAATAAATATTAAATATTTAATTACCGATTCCCGGGAATCGAATCCACAATCGTCGAGTTTACAGTCCCACGCTGGTCCCCCTGCGCTACGACGACCATAAATTATATTACTCTTAAAATATAGATATTAAATTTCATTAAATTTTAAAAATTTTAACTTGAAATTTCACCTCGGAAAAGTAGTAAAAAGCTACTATGTTATACTTAATGAAAATGAAACAAAATTGAATGTTATTTATAATAGGACGGTAGAATCCACTTAAAGCTAATGAAATTCCTCCAAAGACTTTACCTTCAAACGGAGTTTTTCATTATTTTTACCTAAAAATATTAAGCCTGTTCACCTATTTGAAATTTTTAACCATATCTTTTATGACGCGGGTTTATTTTAACACTACGAGCAAATATTCGTATATATGTATTTTTTCAGCTTCACAAGTGTGTGGTTGCACTTGCACCCTCGCGCCATCATGGCCTCAGCCATCATCGCCCTGGCCTCATCACTCATCATTAATATCTGACTTTAATTCCAGACGCCGCAAATGATAATGCTCACATTTGATGGTGCCGTTAATTTGAACAACTTCGACTTGTACAAGAAAGTTTTTAATGGGAAAATACGTAATCCAAACGGCTGCCCAATTCGGGGCACTTTCTTCTTATCTCACGAGTACAGGTTAGTGAGTGGTATTTCACTAGTATTAAACTGAACTAAACGTAGGTAGGAACATTAGCATTTCTAGAGATATTTTCTAGGGGGGGCCTGGACGTTAACTTTGAACAGATAAGTTCTAATAAATGTTGTTATTTTTAAAAAAAATCGGCACAATTTTTGTTAGTGAAGTTTCTGAGGGGGCACGGCCCACCCGGCTCCTTGGCTTCTTAGTAGGAAGCTTTCATAGTAGGTAGGAAGATATTTTACTAAATTATTAATAGTTAAGACTCAAGATTGTCTGTGAACGGTGCGGTTAGCCGCATTTGTCTACAGTACGTTCACAATAATGAAAGTAATATTCGACTAACTGTCATCAGATTATATTTCAATCGGAGCTAAGATGGGAATAAACTAATGGATTAAGTTTCCGTTTCAATTTACTAGTGGTTGTTTGGTGTTTATTAAATTAATGAATGTTGCTGAAAGCGTAAAATTATACGGTACAATATTATCATCTTTCTAATATTATTAATGTGAATGTAAGGTTGTTTGTTACGCTTTTACGCCAGAACTATTTCAACTGATTATCATGAAACTTTATACACATATTCTTATAGGTATTAGGAAGGACATGGCATACTTTTTAAATAAAAAATATTATCTTTTGGCTATAATATAAAAGTCAATTGAAGCGAGCGAAGCCGCATGTCAGTCGCTAGTAATATAAACAAGTTTATACTTGAAATTTAAGATATCATTTTGCATTGTATTTATATACTGTATTTATATAAACTCCACAGTTATTTTTATTAAGAACTCTCGTGTAAAACGTGTCATTTTCTCTTTAATATGTTGTACAGAACTTAAGCTGTAAGCTTTCTGTGTGCGAGGCGTGTAAAGTAATCGAATGAGAGATGTTTCGTTAGGCGACACATAAGAGCCGTAAAATTGGGTTATCTGCAACTGAAGGCGATTAAGCCTTCTTGACGTATCCTTTCTCGACTCTTTATGTTCTTTCATGTTATGTCTAATTCTATAAAACTCTTATAGATACTTCGATAGAAGCTTTCTCTTCGTTTTAGTTTTGAAACATTTATAGGCTGTACAGAGGACATGAAATAAAGATGCTAAAAATTTTATATTATAAAATTTTAAATATATATTCAAAAGAGTTGGATGATGGTTGGGTATAATTAGTTGCGTTATAATGTTTATAAGTAAATTATAACATAAAATTCATTTGAATATTTTCCAAAAAGAATATAATGTACCTATAACTGTTTCAATGCTTTCATATACTTATATTTTGTGCGTACTTAGAGAAGAAATCGATCTAGTTATTATGTTTCTGTAATATAGGGCTAATAAAACTCCTTTATCGCCTATTTAACTTAAAACTTTTATAAGGTAAACAATAATAAATTTTGTTTACGAGTACTAATAACGGTAGCCGTAAAAAAATCTTTAACTTTTTTTATTAAAGCTTAAAATATCTTTATAACATCAGTATTAATAATATTTTATAAAACGACGCTCAAAATCAATTATACTATAAAATATTATTATACTTGCACAATTAAAGCTCTTTGTTGAGGAAAATGCTGAAGTTTTTATTTTTATTTATACAGTAATTACGCAATGGTGCAGTCTCTCGCACACGACGGTCACGAGGTAATTAAACATTCTTTGTTTATAATATATTTCAGTTCGTATTCAATTTAATATAAATATATACAATGTTTGTTAAAAATAAAGAAATATTATAATAAACATATTGTTTTATTCTAGATTGCCACTGGTACCATATCTCAGCAACAAGGACTCCAGGACAAGGGTTACGAAGAGTGGGCGGGCGAGATGATCGGCATGCGCGAGATACTAAAGATATTTTCAAACGTTTCTCGGTCAGAAGTGGTGGGCGCGCGCGCTCCCTTCCTTAAGCCCGGCAGAAATACTCAGTTTAAGGTTTGCTTTTATAAAAAAAATATTTTTTGTTTTTTTTTTAAATTGTACCAAATGAATGGTATACTTCCCGGGGACCTACAATTATGAAATTTGGCAAGAAGTGAAAAAAATCTGAATTGTGAAAATTTGTAGATATTTCATAGAAAAAATAATTACAAACTTATATTTGTAGTTCATTTCATACAAAATTAGTGCATACGTCCGCAAATTTAAATTTGTCAAATTTAATGTACTTCCCGTTGGCAAATATTCCTGAAATTCATAACGTTTCAGGTGTTGGAAGACTTCGGTTACATCTACGATAGTTCGGTGGGCGTGCCCCCGCTGCCGATCCCCGTGTGGCCGTACACGCTGGACTACAAGATCCCGCACGAGTGCAAGTCCGGAACTTGCCCCACTAAAACTTTCCCAGGTATTTAACTTATTTGACATTTGATTTTGTGAACTATATTACTAGCGACCCGCTGGCGGCTTCGCCCACTTGAACTATACAATTATTACTCATCTTTATTATTGAAAACTAAAGTTTCAAGCAATGTAATAAAATAATTATTTTGTAGTAATTTTCTCGAATAAACACTAACACACGATTTAAATCGGTTAGGCCATACCTGAGATAAGTGATAAATAAAATTAAATAGAGAGTACTATTTGTTACTTGTTATATTTCATTTAAATAGATTATTAAAAGTTGCACATTGAATTTATTTGAGTACAAAAAGTTTAAAATACGTACTCTTTTTCTTTTAACTATGGGACAGAAAAGATTTTTTTAAAAAAGTACATTCAACTTAACAAGAACACAGTATTTCTAAACATTTTTATATGTGTAAGTCTGGTTTTCGCTGCTAAAGAGAAATGAGCGGGTAATGCTTGCGCGGAACGGCTCCTTTGCTCCTTTTAAATAAAATAGATTTACATATTCACCAACAATGAGTTTTGTATTTTGTAATTACTTCGCTCCGTTCCTTAACCGAGCAAGTTAGTTTCAACTCTTTCTGGTCGCTCGATCCTTCTCCGGGTGGAAATTGGTGAAAATATAAGTATGCAGATTAGTCTTGCGAGTTCAACATAGTCCTTAATGAGCCCGCTCCGCTCGCGGTGGAAACCAGGCTTAAAAGTTGTATGCATATATTTGTCCAACATGTCTTAATTAAAAATCTTGATTGATTGATTTCTCGATATATGGCGTTTCGAGCGTGCCAGTTGAGCACAATTCATTTCGCCAATTTAAAAATCTTTAGTAGTGGCATATGTATAGCGTCATAGAGCTCTGCGTCAAAAGTAAAAATGTTTTTTTCTTTACTCTCATATAATTTTTTCGTACGAGTATTGTATATTAGTTTAATTTTAATGAATAATGTGGTGCACGCCTCTCGGCTAATACACTTGAAACTTGGTAGCGAGCACGTTAAATATTTGCAAGACAAATTAAATAACAGCTAACTAACCTAATTTCCACGGCAATGTATAGTTGACACACTTCTAAATAAATATTCATTTTTTTTCAGCTTATTTGTGGTAGTTTTAAAAAAATTAAGCACAAGGCCAAGTGACGTTAGTACGTGATTTCTTTTTAACAAACATACTCAGGGACGTACATATATGTATATAATAAAAGTAATTCCTAGGCAATCTGTCAAATTATAATAATTAATAAATAATTTATTCCACATTAATAGCTTTTGTTATTTATGTATTTTTATCTTTATTACAAATTAAACACAAATATTAGAATAACAGTTTCAACATCGGTCTTGAACTTTAGTTCCATGACTTATACGCGAATTAAATTCTTTAATCAAATTCATCCTTTTCTATATACATATATATAAATAAATAAATAAAATAATAATTATATATAATAATATAGCTGTGCAATTAATTTTATTTTCATATTTAAATTATGAAGCACACACCATCCATCCATCTTAAAATTAAATTATGTTGTGCCAATAATTGAGACGTCCTAGAATATCATAGATAGTGTAATATGCGTAAAGGAATTATAATAACGTTATCGCTCTCTGATGCATTAGACCTTTTGACGTATATTGAAATTAGATATTGTATATGAAATTGTCCCTTGAGGTGATTAAATACATGTTGATTTAGCGTGATATATATATGATATATGAACAAAGATGAGGCCATTTGCGCAAAGTGGGACGGCGTTTAAACGCCGTTTTTAAAAACGATAAAATATATAAACGTAATAGTTGTCATTTCATTTGATTGGATCGGATGGAACCTGGAGAGCGGAGTGTCTTAACATTAGATTTTACTTTCTGTTTTAGGCAGGATAAAGGGTGAAGCCTAAAAAAACAATTTGTTAATTACTGTATGACTCAAAATTAAATATAATGTTTATCAAAGTGAAATCATCAATTTAAGCAAATTTAATAACAATAATTTTAGATTACTAATTGCTATAAATCAAGCCAATAAAATGTTTTTTTTTTTATAAAAAAAAAACACAATTTTTTAGTTAAATATAATTTACTGATAATTATAGATTTTTTAATGTTATTAAAAAATATATATATGTTTGTATATTGTGGCCGTAGTTTTTATATAACTATTCACATATAATATATAAAAATACTTTATGTTATAAGTGTTTCAGTTACATACATTTTGCTATACGTATCTAGCTAGTATCTCCGTTCATATAAATGTCTTATACGCTCGATTAGGAAATTGTGCACGAGTACGTCTGATACATGCCCCACTAAATTACTTGCCGGTATTAACACTTCTATTGCTACGATATGGACTAAATAATGTTCACAATGCTGTTTCTTGTTTCACAAACCAAATGGCTGTTTGTAATTAAAAATATTTATTAAGAGATTTCAATTTATTTTATGAAATTTATTTATATTATTATATAGATTAAAGGAAGTCTAATATTTTAGAGAAGCTTATGTAAGAGTGTTTACAAAGTACATTTTCTTGTATTAGGATTTTCATATTACGTCATATACTCGAATATTTAATAAGCGTTTTGTAGGTTTAAGGTTATCTATAACTTAGTGGTGCAGTTGATGTATTCTAGTAGACAACTCGATTTACACACAGTATCCAGCACACTTTTATAGCTTCACACTGTATTCTTAAAACCTAGTGTTCAAACACTTCGTGGCTTATGCCATTAAAGTAGATGTTTTTCTATTTTTTTTTTATTTTGACAGGTCTATGGGAGGTTCCTTTCAATGCTCATTTCGTGGAAACCTATGAAGGAGGACACTGCCCGTACTTGGATCAATGTGTTCTGCATAATCATGACTCCAATGAGGTTAGTTTCAGGTTTAGTAAAATATTTAAATACCCTCAGAACACTATTATTAGAAGAAGACGTCCCCATAAAATGGAAGATTACATATTTTTGTAAATGATATGAAATTACATGACTCGTGCAATATTTAGAAAGATAACTTTAAGATAGCTGCCGTCACAACATGGCGGTACAAAATAATAAAATTAAATCATAAAAAT
>HE670036.1:0-37119 GCA_000313835.2 Heliconius melpomene melpomene
ATATTTAATAGTATTTCTACGAGTTTAAAATTTATGGTCGACAGAAGCTACACCATTTTATCCAGGTCATTTCCATCCCTAGAGAATACCTCTAAGAGGCCTAAAAGCAATTACCTTAGTTTGGAACTGCAAAGGAATAACCATCTAGCGTTAATCCTTTGCCACTGCTGTGTTCGTACTGTGAGCTTTGAAATGCACCTGCAACTACTCTGTAACTTGTATGGGGCGAGTGTGTGAATGGCTGATCTATCATTCTAGCTTGGCTTCTAATTGTTAAATATTTATTATTATTTATGTTGTAAAATAAAATTTAAATATATAAAAAATAATAAAAAAATATATCCTTTATTTATTAGTGATTTCAATAATATTTTTTTACCTTCGCGCTATATTACACGGAAAGCTGGTAGGGCAGAGGGAATGTAGTGTTAGGTCACTCCGCTTTCCTCATTCAGCACCATTTTCAGGACATCGTGTGAAGAAATGATAAAAAAATAATTCCTGTAGTAGGAATCAAACCCAGAACTCTCGAGTCTAAAACATGCTTGCGTCAAGAAAATCTATTTAGTATAAAATAGATTAAAATAATAGAAGTAATAAACTTAGTCATATCTTTATATGCCAACTAATAACTACATATTATATCTAAAGTTATAACAACGCCGAAATTTTCAAACTTTCCCAAAATGAACTAGCAACATAATTTACTTGCTCCAAGTTTGCCTCTTGCCTCATAAGCTGAATAAAGTTTAAAAAGTTACTACTCTCTTACTTTGTTGTAAAGTGTGTTATTTTCATAAATGCAGAGAAAGATTATTCATTTCATAATATATTTAAAGTTTAGTATAAGTACTTCCAACTTTAAGATATAAATATTTTTAGAAAACGTATAAAAAAATTACGTAGCGGCACTCCACTCTTGGAAATAGTCCAAGCCATGACCACTAAGCCATGGGATCGACGTCTAAGATCTTTAATATTTATTTTTTTATCTCTTTAGCCTCAAATTGGTAAAAGTAAGCTAGAATAACTTTTTTAGTCTAAGAATATTTTTTCTATCCTTAATATAAAATTACATTAGAAATTTTGATTTAAAATTATAAATGCCTATGCGGAGACAGGTTATGACTTCGATTCCTACTTGAAGAAATGAAATATTTAATATTTTCATTCTTTCGCACCAGTGTCGAGGTAAAGCGCGGTGTTGAATTCCGCCACCCAACACGCTTTGCCTTAAAAATATGGCGGAAAGTGGAGAGGAAAAATTACAAACTAAAAGTAAGTTACCTACTTAATTTATATTAAGAAAACCAAAATAATAAACATAACGTGAAAAAACAATTTTAGAAACTTGAATTTATTTGCAAAAACACGACGTTATTCTATTAGAAGCTTGAAAAACATCTACAGGCCAAATGAATGAATGAAGGTATTTTTGCTGGTGTTATTTTTAAAAAGCTTCGAGGGGCTCTTAGCGTATCCTATAGCCTGGATTCTTATTATTTGCTGGTTTAATTACGTTTCTTATTGAATGACAAAAAGAAATCGTGAATAAACTGTTTTTATATTCAGTATTTTCTTTTCAACTTAATGCTATATCCCGCATGTAACATGGTAGGCAGAGAGCCTAGTGTTAAGACACTCCGTTTCCTACTTTTCGTTGGATGAGGTAATGCGTGTTGAGTGGCGGAATTAAACGCTGCGCTTAACCTTCACAACAAAGCGAAGAATTGTAAATATTAAATATTTTATTTTTTCAAGTGTGAATCGAATCCACAACCGTCGCGTCCACAGTCAAACATTTGTGCCCCTAGGCCACATATATATTTTTATATTACTTGACCTACATAAGATGCGGTCCATGCCTTTAGAAGTGAAGATATACCTACGTAGTGAACCAATTCACGATGAGAATCAAACCTGCGATTGATACTTTTTGTTATAATAGATCGGTTACTATTAAAAAAAAATTGTGAACTTTTCGTTTCGCTTGTACCTATTTTTAATCATTTAAGCAAAAACTTCTATTTCGAAGAATTTTAATTTAATTAAATCATTTTCACACACAGCCTAGTAGCCACATTTTCATAAAATTCGAGACCGTCGTGGCGCAGTGGTCCAAGGGTTCGCTTTGACACCAAGGTAAAAGCTCGTCATAGAGTTCCACCACTCAACAATCAATGCCTTCAAAATTCGGCGGTAAGTGGGAAACGTAGTGTCTTAACTCTAAGTTCTCTCTGCCTACCTTACTGTATGTGGAATACAGCGAGAAGCTGATTATAATTCCAACAATCTCAGCACACCAGTAGAGAGAATATTTGGAATACCCCAGCCTTTGCCTGATACATTAGTACTGAGGCTCTATACGGTTAAACGGTTTGAGTCGATAAGCTTTGACCGAGTTCGGTTGTTGGCATCTCGGATTTCCTTGGATGTAAATGGTCGGCATTCTGTAAACCCACAGGCCCAGCCATCATCTCCATATTGCAATATAGCAAACAGAATTTGTTTATATTGGCTTCTAGTTTGTAGTGATTGAATATCTCAACTTAATTAGAGTAATTCGATTAAATAACTTAACTATATGAATCTATGTATGAGACTGTAAACGTGACAGATTGTGTGTTTGATTCTCTATGGAGAAAATTAAATATTTAATTTTTCCATTTACTTGCTCTGCCAAAGCCAAGCCAAGGTCCAGCGCGGAGTTGAGTTACGTTATTCAACATGCAATGCCCTCAGAATTCAATTGAAAGTGGAAATAGGAAGTCTTAATGGAAACGGAGTATCTTATCACTAAGTTCCCAGGTTCCCTCTGCATATGTGTGGGCCTCTCTGGCCCACTGCTATATTAATGATCCGCTCGCGGCTTCGCCCGCCACACAATTATTTAGTTTCTCCTCTGAATTACTCGTGATATAATAACGTTATCATTTCAAAGGCAATATCCATATTTTGAAATCTAAAGTATGCAAATCTTCCATGTACAGACAGACAACCATCAGTTACGATTTTATTATAAGTATAGATATATATATATATAAATAAAGCGTGAAGCTAATATTATAGCTAAAATGTAATATTTTCTGCGGTTTCATATGATTACGTTTCCCAGGTATCGGCGGAGATTAACCACCTCATTGTCATGCCATGAATATTGAGCGGTTGGATTCGCTTTATAACCAGCACCAGCAACAGTTAATCTCCTCTTCTGTGGTTTAGCATATTTTACAGAAATATGGTTTTATATAGGCACTTAAAAATAATAATTTATATTTTATTCTAAGCTTCAATAATTTATTACTTTTAAAAAATCCATGGATTATTACAGTTTTGCTTGAATTGTAACGATGTGGCTCATTTAACATAAGAAAATTTATGATAATATGCGAAACACTTTCACTCCAGAATGATTTCGGTGGAAAGACGGGAACGGAAGTGTTTTAATGGGAACGAAGTGTCTTAATATTATTAATATTAACATTGTTCTGAGTGGATTATAAATTTAAAACTGTCATTGGGTACACCTTTCAATTGTAATATATTTTATTCTACAGTAAATGTACTGAATATAAAGTGTCAAATAATAAGAACGTAACGAAAAGCTGGTTAAATAAGATATCTAGAATATAAACAACTAGCACTGCTTCCTGGCTTCACTTAAGTGCATTTATTAAGTTAATTAAATAAATTTTTAGGTATTTTATTTTAATCCCACTGACATCGACTAGTATAGCGAATACTGTAGGCTCAATTGTCATTCCAAGAAATGTTTATATTTAAAGTATTTTATTTCTTCAGTTCTCTAGAACTCGAGAAGTCTAGAAATATAAACTCATTACTAAAATGAAACTAATTATTATTAATATCTCAAAAATATATTGCAAAAATTTGGATATAGACATAAAGTTCCGAATTTTAGCAAGATGGTCTAATATAAAAATATATAAATTAAGAATCTAATTTTTTACAGCCATGTTGTCTAGACACTTGCCAAACGAATTTCCAGCTAACTCCATTCATCAAGCGAGTGGCACGGTCGCGCCGAGCAATTACTGGTGTCGTAGTCAATTACGCCGCTATAGGTAATTACTGCCTTCCCCTAAATCTTACTTACATTCAAAGATTTTATACTAAATTACGTTTTTAATTAGCTGAGAATTGTTATTTTGAAGACTTGAAATATAGAGAAAAAAGAGTATCTTTGTGACGTTATTATAGTAGTTGGGCTGTGTCATATTGAAAGCGGTGATTGTAGGTTCTAATTTTGTTTAGTAAAATATTTATTTTGTAAATATGTCTCTGGCATAGTAAATAAAAAGCGTAGATTTTCATCATTCAGTAAGTAATATTTATTCAGCTCTCATATACCAGGGTAGGTAAAGTGAACCTAGTGTTAAGACCCTCATCCTCTATTTTTTTTAATGAGTGATGAAAAACTCCGCGGTTTGTCTTGTTTCCAAAGGGAGAAAAAAAAACATAATTCATTCTCCAGAAATGGGAATCGAACCCCCAAATAACCCCTTTCCAATTAGATATTTTGCCGTTGCACTACAATGACCTCTAAAATCAAGACACGCGCCAGCCAAGAGAATGAATTGAATTGAATTTTATACCGAATCAATACAACTCGCCAATTACATACATACATCTCCAATTTTTTAACTGACTTCTGTAAAAGGAGGTTATCAATGAGACTAAAAAAAAAATTCTAACAAGTAAAGCTTATTACACTGTAGGTACAATAATATTTGGAGGTAAAATATACCATTGACTTTGAATGTTGAGTTTCTTCTCAGCAGAACTGCCTTCCGAACCGGTAGTAGCTTTTTGTTGACATGTACATTCGAAAACAAAAGTGCTTGTAATAGTTTATTTGACTAAAGATTTTTTTTAATTTGACTGTATTTTTTATTCGGTGACATCAAGGACAAAATAAAAATAAAATCATATAAACTTTGTCTTAAACTATAACCTTTGTAATTTTAAATATATATAAACAAATAACATCAATATCACAACGGCCATGTACTTATACTACGCGACGTATATTAATTAGTATCGCCGACGTCATTAATACCCACCCTTCCACCGTAAAGAGGGATTTTAAAATTAATGACACGGTTAGGAGATAGATAACTTTGACTTTAGAATTTACAGCTTAATAATTGTTTTTATTTATATAGAAAAATTAATAAAAACTTATATAATATCAATATCTAATGTTTTAAATTCATTTGTACTGATGTCAACAACTTAGAAGATATTTCGGAATAGATAAAGATACAAAAATATTTTTTTTTTAGAGTTTCTTATACTTAAGGGTAAAGGATCATTTTGTTGTCCGTCTGTCAAGATTGTTCTGTTTATCTCGAGATCGCGTGGAGGTATCAAAATGAAATTAACATAAGAAAATCAAGCCTACGGTAGGCTTGAATAGTAGCCTTGAGCCTTGTAGCACAGAAAAAAAAAGCTTCTAAGTCATCGTTAAACAAATGGTACAAGCATTGTTTTTTACTCGAAGTGATTTATAAATAAAGGAAAAAATCTAAAATATCCAAAAAGTTTAAATTTGTAGATATGTCATAGATAAAATTAAATTAGAAACTTATACTTATTTAACTTATTTATTTCATACAAAACGAATGCATACGTCCGCCAATTTAAGTTTGTCAAGGTTTATAAATTGTATAAGCCGTTGGCATATAATCTCGAAATTGGCACGAAACCCTCGGTATGGGAGTCCGACTCGCATTTGATTGGCTTTTTATAGTCACTGCTTCTTTAATACAGTATGAAATAAAAGAAATAAAGAGGTCGATGTGGCGCAGCGGCAGGGGGTGACTGTAACGCGACGATAGTGGGTTCGATCCCCACTTGAGGAAGTGAAATATTTATTTACGTTTATATTTCCATTTTCTTCGCTTTGGTGTCGAGGCAAAGCTCGGCGTTAAGTTCTGTCACTCAACAGCCAATGCCTCCAGAATTCGGCAGAACGTGGGGAACGGAGTGTTTTAACACTAGGTTCCCTCTGCTTACCCTGCTGTGTGCGGGATACAGCGTGAAGCTGAAATAAAAGAAAAACTTTTCAACCCCTGTATTCAAACTATCTGGTACAGGTACTGCGATCGTTTAACAATCCTTTTCAACTTTGTAGCTTTAAAAGAGAACGTTCTATAAAATATTTTTTTCTTATAATTTGCTGTGTAATTTCCAAGTTTAGTTCGTTTACTTAAGATCAAAGGCAGTTGCTACTTTTTAGGTTACGTCCAGCTTAAGATATATTTTTTCGGGATCTGACACAGCCTAATATCATTATCACTGTGTTTATTTAATTTGAAAGAATTAATTTGTGTAAAAATATAACGAAAATTATATTAAATCGGTAATTGGGAAATGTTGAAAAAGGAATTTTTTTGGGAATTTATAATGAACGTGGATAGCGTTATGTAAGAAAAGATAATTAAATTTTATTATTTTGTATAATATTTTGTTGGAACCCAAAAGCTTTAGACATAATTGAATTTCCAGTCTATTTAAGATAATTGTAAATTATTTATTAAGTACATCGTCATAATGTAGCGAACTCTACACGCGATTGGGCTTCAAATTTTTATTCACTTACGTTCCCCACTTACTGCCAAATTCTGGAGGCAGCGCGAGTTGAGTAGTGGAACTCAACGCCGCACTCTGCCTCATTACCACTCCGAAGAAATAATTTCTACGCCATGCCAGCCCAATAGATATTCATATTTGAATTATTTTCATATACCTAGACTGATAAGACAAAACGTTGCGTTAAGTTCCTTTTAAAATGCAGGAAATCTTAAAATATGAAACGGTGAAGAAGAAGTGCTTAAATATCGTCAGACTTTAGCCGTGATGGGTGTGGGTTTGATATCCACTTAGAAGTATGGATTTTATATTTCCCAATTCTGGCAAGACCCAGTGAAGCACTACATTCTGCTTCGTAAACAAAATTGAAAAAGTAATATTTTTCTAGCAGTAACAGCAAAGCATATAATAACTGCCATTCCTACTAATAATATTATTTGAAAAACAAAAGGATTTGACACTCTGCCTGTAAAATAAATTAAAAATGCCACAAAGAACTTAAAGCAGAGGCAACGTCAGACAATTTAAGTACTTATTAAAACACAGTAAACTATCATTTGTCACTGTCTTCTCTGCTATTCTGTTCATATACTGCCAGCTTTAGGTACGGGACTGTCGAGTCAGCTGGAATATTAACAAGGGACACTGGACGCTCACCTTTGCTGTGTCTAAGCATGTATTAAGCAACAATTTATGAGGATTGACGGAGAGATTAATGGTCATTTAATATGAATTTAATGGTGTTAAATTAGTTTATGATATGTTTATTACTTTATGCTTAATTTATAGTATGTGGTAAATCTTTTTTTAATAGAGATCCTGAACCGGATGGTCAGGTTGATGTGATCATGGTCATCGGAAGCAGTTTGACCCTTGGGGAAGTATAGGAAGTATAGGAAGGAAGTTGTCCAGAAGTCGTATGTCTAAAACGTGTGAACAAACGTTTTCCGTGACATAATGAAAATGTTTTGTCTTTTCTCCTTTCCTCAAACTACAATGCTGCAATTCTGATTGCAAAATTTAACATTTACTTAAAAAAACTTAAAATTTTAGACTGTAAGCTTTGAAAGTTTGTAAGTATAACTTTTAAAGAAAATAGTGATAGAAATTGTTTTCAGTAAAATAGAAATGTCAATTTGAAATAGAATTTATCAATTTTCATAATTCTCTGTAATTTTTTTAAATTAAATTTTGACTTAAGATGTACAGATACTCAAGAAACTAGAAACTTAGATACTTCAAGGTGTTACATCCGAAATGGTGCAAGAAATTGGGAAGCAAATAGATTTACATTGGATGGTAATTTCGAACGCTTTCCAGCTTTAATCTCTGGTAATTGCTTTCAGGATGTTGACAGACAGGGATCTCCAGGGATTGCTCCAATGTTGCCAGAACTGCTGCTGTGGTTTTTTATTTAAAATAGACCAGTATCGCTTTTGACTTCCACATTTTTAGAACAATATTTGTATGTAGGTATATATTCAATTAAACGTATATATTTTTTATAAAAACGTGAAAACGAATTTCGAATAAAAACAACTAAATTTAAAATTTTATTTTCGTGGAAGTTTTTGTTAGACTATTGTCTAGATTGAAAATTTTTGTATAGATCTAAAAATATTAAAAATATATTGAAAATATTTTATTTCCTTCTTTTATTTTATAACCTATTTCAAAAAATCTCAATATTCCACCTTCGTGTGCTTTAATTTAGCGCAAAATTTAATATTTCTATTTGAAAATTTAATCAACCAAATTTTTGTGAATCGGACCGTTAACTGACGTCCAGTGATAGTCAAATACGCGAGCTCGATGGACCTATATTATATGCTTATATTTATTTACGTACATTTTGCAGTTCAATGTACCTAATTTTATCGTGCTTGGGTGTAGTTTCTATGCAATATATGAACCAGATTCTCAATTATATATTTAAATTATTGTTTTTTTTTGTTTTAACAGCGTAACCCGCATTTAACATCGTAGACAGAGAGAATCCAGTGTTAAAACATTCCGTTCCCTACTTTCTTTGTAATTCTGGAGGCATTGCGTGAGTGAGTTACCAGGGCGAATAAATTAAAATATTTAATTTCCTCGAGTGGGCATCGAACTCACAGCCTGTTGTATATACATTTACGAGCTTGTGCACTTGCGCTACGACCGGCATATGAAGATTGGTAATAGAATCTGTTAAAACTATATAATATCGGATATTAAACATTTTTATAACGAAAATATAAAAATTGTGATATATCAGTTATTATACTGACAAGAATTAATTTGCTGCAATATGAGTTTTGAATATACTCGTATATAGGGAATTGCGGCATACCATTATATATCTAAGTATATCGAAGTAGGTATATTATTATATTTGCTTAAAGCTTTATTAGGTCACGGATCGGTTTTATTAAATATATAGGAATAAATAAAAACATAAATCCATCGAAGCGTCAATTTATTTTTTATTCAAATACACTGAATACAAATTAATAGGAATCAGAATAATTCATTTGATTGAATAGTCCGGAATAAGCTGTATATTGTGTTATTTTTTTTTCAACAGTATTTGAAATTGAAATATTATTCTTGTGAAAATTAATATTTCATAATTTCATTGAAGCGATTCATAATTTATAAAATATTAAAAGCAAGCGCTCGCGGCTTCGCCCGCCCATATTTATTAATTTAATTAATTTATTAATATGCATTACTTTCGTTTTCTAATAATTATATCATTTTAAAAACAATATCTATAACTGTATTGAAAATTAAAGTTTCAGTCAATTTAATAGAACAGGTTTTAATAGATTTTTTTTTATTTATATATCGATTGACATAAGACAAATACTAAATGTTAAGAGAGGCTTGCTAAAATATAATAGTCTGTCTACCTTTTAACCTTTTCTGTAACTGTCAACCTTTTCTGAGTTGAGCGTGAACAAACATACCAAGAAACAGAGACTTCAATTTTGATACAGGTTGTTTCTCATAATAGCTCGAGTGCCTGCTTAAGTAGGTGATCCGTCACCATAAGAACTTTCAATCTTTGTACCCTAAGTGGTAAAGCTACCAATATTTTTATGTAAAATTTATATGTTTCTATGTAACAAATTTCATAATTCAAATTCAAAATATTCTTTATTCAAATAAACTTATTACAAGCACTTTTGAATCGTCGAATGAACATATGAACAAAAAGCTACCGCCGGTTCGGAAGGCAGTTCTGCTGAGAAGAGCCGGCAAGAAACTCAACAGTTGCTCTTTTCAAAATCAATGGTACAATCTATTACATTAGCTGGCAGCTATCCTGCATTACATTCAATAGACATTAATTCCATACATGTTAATATCATTATATACAGGGTGGAAGAGGCAGCGCTTCTTTTATTGAAACTGCATATAGGGTAATATATTTCAAACCCACACCTAAGAAATTAATCAAGGTACCTCAACAGTTTGGACGTAGGATTTTTTTTTCATTTCACGATTTTTATCCATACCTGTATTTCGTGTGACGCACACATACGTGTGCGACGTTTCCGATTTGACAGGTAAGTGTGTGCGTGCCTATGTTATATTTTACAAATGGCGTTTTATTTTAAAACGATAATTTTATTATTTATTTTGTTTGCAAAAATAACTTTTTTATTTTTGGGAATTATTTTTTTTCCGAATTATATTATGCTTTTATAGAGTAGTTAAAACTGTGGTTTCATTTAAAGTGGTGCTGACAATTCCACCCTGTATACGAGTATATACATATATCTGTAATAGACCATTGTAGCGCAGTCACATAGCATCTGACTTTAAATTCGACTGTTCCAGTTTCAATTCCTTTAAATGGGAATATTTAAATATTTAAATATTACCGTTCAGGCGTCCAGTATTGCAGTCACGCTTATCGCACGCGATGTCCTCAAATATATTATAATATATTTTTTATATCTTTAGCAAAAACCAAAACAAATATACATTCTTATAAATAAAAAAAACAACTAACATATAAATATATATCGAGCTGTGTTCGTTTACAATTTTCATCTAAAAAAAATGAATATGAGGATTGTTTCAAACTCGGTAAGCCCCGTTTTCGTATCGCCGTTGTTACATTTTTTATTGTAGACTAAAACTGGTTAACCGAGCCTAAATAACAACGGTATAGATTTGCCCCGCACTAAAATTCCATATAACACTAGATTCGTTTCGTTGGAAATTTGTTTTTAGATCGACTAACTTAGTTGACCTTTTGGCTATTGTAATGGAAATAAAGATCATTTTGCATGTATCAATATTTTTGCATACAAACTGTATAAATAAATATACAAAATAAAATGCAATGAACGTGTGTTAACTGTGTAAATTGTTCCCTGACAGTATTTGTGTATTCAGGACATAAAATTTAGATGAAAATAAATAAAAATAAACTGTGAATACTGTAAATAGTGGCAACATTTCAGCTAAATAAATACTTATAAATAAGCTAAACAAAATCGTGCTTTCTATTGTTATGAGGTATTTTAAATATATTTATTTACTAGTGGACCCCGAACGCGGCTGCGCCCGTTTGAACTATATATTTATTAAATATATTTATGAAATTATTTTCACTTTTCAATAGAGAGATACGCTAAGCAAGCTAATTTTGGGTGACGTTTTCTAACAACAAACTTTGCAAATCGTTGCTCAACAACGGTCGCATAGCGATGTTGTTATTAACATGGCGGAATAAATTGCATGTCAAATTAATTACTATTTTAATATATTGGTATATATCGAAAATATATGAGTATTTTATCACAATTGAATTAGCGGTTTGACCCTGATTGCGTAAAAGACAGACAGACAGACAGAGTTACTTTCGAATTTATAGTATAAGTATGGATTTTCGTTTTACTTAAAGTAAAATATAATATTAACCGAAATGGTAATTTATTCTTGTTTCCCTAATTTTAAGATACTCCGTTCCCAATAAAACACTTCCGTTCCTAACTTTCCGCCTAGATCTCGGGGTAAAGCGTATAGAGTAGCGAAACTCAAGCCCGCGCTTTGCCTTGTTACGAGAGCAAGGGAAAAATATTAAGTATTTCGTTCCTCCAAATGGAAATCAAACCCACAACCATCAAGTTTACAGTCAGCTTCTGCTTTTGCGTAACAACGGCCTTATATATAAAATAAAAATTAAATAATAAAATCTTATAATGAAATAAATATAAAACGTTGGAAAGAGTCTAGGAAACTTACAATTTGTATTCAGCGGTGGAGACAATTTGCAATCAGTAAAGCCCCTTACGTCGCCTGATGACGACTATTTATAGAATCATTAAACGAACTTGCATAATGCCATTTGATTCATTTTTTAAATCCTACTATAAATCTGAAAGTTTATGGGGATTGATTTAAATTAAACTTTACATTGATATTTTTTATTTTATATTTCTTGTTAGTTCTTCTCATCAGAACTGCCTTCCGAACCGAACTGGTGGTAGCTTTTTGTTCATATGTTCATTCGACGATTCGAAAGTGCTTATAATAATTGCCTATTTGAATGAAGAATATTTTGAATTTGAATTTGAATTTATGGATTACATCTCAGAGAGATACATAGATATATATTCACATATAAATTTGATGAACTTAAAAATAATGTAAAAAGCCAAATTAAAATAATAATAGGTATCATTTTCTAAGGAGAACAACGTAAGTATTTGAGTCTCGTTTGAAGATTATAATATACTAGCGGCCCGCCCGCGGCTTCGCCTGCGTAAACTACGTTATTATTAATTTCTGTCTCCATGAGTACCTACGTCCTATAAGTGACGTCCATCCTAGCATTTGTATTAACGAAGTTTCATACAAACTTTCAACCCCAAAAACAACCCCATAGAAGTCGAATATTGCAAATTCCCGTCTTAGCGAGCACCTACGTCCTATAAATAACTCCTATGCAAAATTTGAGATTCCTAGCACATGTAGTTTCTGAGATTCGATCGATTTTATATATGGACCGTTTATTTTGAAAGTTGTGTAAGTCCATTTTCTTTTGTTTCGAGAAAATTAAAGGTTAGTATGTCGATGATTATGCAATTTCATTTACCGGCCGATTTTAAGTTGTTCAAAATGTGGGTTTTTTTTGAGAAATTAAACACGGACTAGTTATATATAAAAAAATTACATTAAATTAAGCATGAATTACGTGATAGCTCATTTTTCTCAAAAATGGACTTACACCACTTTCAAAATAAACGGTCCATATATAGATGTACTCGTATGTGTCATAGAAATATCTACCAATATTAAAATCCCAACAGCATGGTGCCCATCCCACACTTATTACCAACAAAAAAAAATACCTTTAAATGGAAAAAAATCTTCACACACTAAAGCCATGTCAACTGGAAAGCCTTGTTCGAATTGAGTGACTCTGCTACATGAGAAGTTTAAATATAACTAATTACCACAAATGGGGATCGAATTTACAACCATTGTATTCACAGTACCACGTCTTCCCACAGTGCCAGTAAAGCCCCAAATTTAACCGCCAGTATAAAATAACATTAAAGTTGCCAAGCCAGCACCGCAAACTATTTTAAGTTTCTTAAAGATGTCTCTGTTTCAATTGTTCCCAAATGTTTTCCGTTCAGAAACTTTCATTTTATTATATCGGCAATTTCTTCTCTAGTACTTATAAAGGTATTGTCTTTATGGCTATTGTATATATTGTATTATTTTAAGTAGTTGCCCCACTATAAGAGGAGATAGCAATGAGCATTGTTTAAATTTATTTATATTGAAATGGAGAAATTTGCGCTATTTTTACATACTATTATTGCAATATTTATTCATAATGTAAACGGTTTCTTGATGGTCGAGGAGAATAGCTTCTGGCTGTAAGCACGATGGTTTTAAATTCGGTTCCCTGAAGTGAGCAGTCTCGAAATTTAAGCTCCCCGATTCGATTTGACTCCCGCTCGAAGAAATTAAATTTTTCCGTGGCTCTATACGTAACACCTTCAGAATTCGACGGAATGTTGGTAGCGGAGTGTATTGACACTCCCTTCCTCTGCCTATGCCTACCCTGTTACATGCGGGATACAGCGAGAAAGTGAAGAAAAAAAATCAAATTGATAATTAAGGCCACTGAAACGAAATTGCGGGCAGCCGCTAATATTTATTTCTTTATAGCAAATCTGTGAAAATTGCCTCATTAACTAACCTTGTCAAATTCGTCTAAAAAAATTTATTTCAATTTATTTAGCTTTTTGATTGAGCTGTGTAATCTGTACCAGCTGTGGATATAGTTCAGGCACTGCTCACTGCTGAGAGGGTCATGGCCTGGTTCTGGCTGAGTGTCGAATAATTGGTTAACCAAAGAATAAAATTTAATATCATTAATAATAATTGATGCTAAGGAACTTAATTTGAATGAATTTTCAATAGAAATAGTGAATGGTTTTGTAAATTTTGGTGATATAATCAAAATATGCAAATATTCACTATTCTATGTAGTTTTAGGTGTCAATTTAGTATTAGATACTGATAATCATCATCTCTTAGAGTAAGTATTATCAACGATAAGTTAATTTATTAATAACAATATATCGGGGAACGGAGTATCGTAACACTAGGTTCCCTCTGCCTATCCTGCTGTCTGCGGGATACAGCTTAGATTTAGATATTTTTTTATATATTTCAATATTTCAATTTCCCACTCCTATATAATAAAGAGCGGCGTTGTGTTCTGTTATGTAAAAAATATTGTATTTAAAAGAGTTTTTTTTTTTCGAAATTAGAAATAGAGAACGGAGAATTTTAACAATGGCGGAAAAACAAAAAAAATAATTACAGCTAACTGACATATTACTGACTGGTCGAATTGAAATAATTTCATTGTGAACGGTGGAAGTATAAATATGTATTGTACGATTTGAATAATATTCAAAATAAAGCCCTCATGAAAATTTATCACGTTATTTCCAATGGCTTCATCTGCTAAATTAAATAACAACCAATCAAAATGAATACAGCAATTTCTCTATATAATATTTTATGACAATTGTAAATATTAGCATATTTAAATATTGTGATATCTTAATACATTTTGTATCGTATTTTCATATAAAAATAGTTTTTATTTTGGTTCAAAAATGTATTAGATCTCTAGTCTTTATTTTTATCGTCTGATTGTAAAGATAGAGGAAGATCACGTAAAAAGCATGAGGACTCCCCGAGGGCATGTATGAAGAGGTTGATGATAGTGGACGAGGCGAAAGAGGTATGTAGAGACCGTAGCGTCCCTGACTAACCCGCTAGGGATAAAGCATGAAGCTTAGTTAAGTTAAGATAAGGCTGACTGTAAACGCGACTGTTGTCGATTCGATCCCATTCGGAGGAATTAACTTTCTTTATTCCTTTGCATGCATTGTCTTGGAAAATGGGCGAAAACGTCTTGATAAAATGGAAAACAGAGTGTCTTAACACTATGTTCCATCTACCTATCCTACCTCAAGAATGTAGGCGAACACTAGGTGAACACAATTGGAATGATAAAAAACGGAGTTACCGACCGCTAGTAATAAACTTACTACATACCTGCTATTTTCCATACGTAACCGGAACCTAACGCCGAACTTTATCTTATCAGAGAAAGTAAACGAAACGAAAAACAATATTTAAACATAATCTACCCTAATTGGGAACCAACTTACGTTCATAGCTGTACCAATTTCACAGCATCACAACGCCCTCTCGTCGCCAGTGGAGTGACCCGATATAATGTCTAAGAGACGTTTTGAATATACTATAATCTCACCTAAGTGTTCTCTATAACGACACTAAGCCATAAATATAAGAAGCCATTACAACATTTGCTTTAATATTTCATGAGGAATACTACGTAGAAATTGTCTCACAAACTTGCATTAGCATATAGCTTTGGAGCGAATAAGTCCTTCTTAGTGTTATATGAAATAAAATATTGTCATTACATTTTAAAATGTAGTATCTACATTTTTCATAAAAGTTAATATATGTATGTAATCAATCAAATTGTAAATTTTTTAATTCGCATATTAATAGAATAGCAGCTTCACACTTTTTAGGGTTCTGTGTCCAAAGGGTAAAACGGCACGGCAACAAGCAACGGTATTAGTAAGACTACGCTGTCAGTCTGTCGGTCTGTCACTAGGCTATATCTCAAGAACCTTTATAGTTAGACAAGTAAAAGTCAGACGCTGCACTACGAAGACGTATAGAATATCCATAACTATATTATAAATTCGAAAGTAACTCTGTCTGTCTGTCTGTCTGTCTTTTACGCAATCGGGGCCAAACCGCTAATTTAATTGTGATAAAATACTCATATAGAGATACTTGAGGGTCTCGGGATGAACATAGGATACTTTGTTTCTCTCAAATTTGTAATATTTTCAATATATAACAATATATTAAAATACTTATTAATTTGACATGCAATTTATTCCGCCATGTTAATAACAACCGTCGCTATGCGACCGTTGCTAAGCAACGATTTATTGTTAGAAAACGTCACCCTAAATGAGCTTGCTTAACGCATCTCTCTATTGAAAACTGAAAATAATAAGCGGGCGTAGCCGCGCTCGGGTCCACTAGTAGTTTAATATAAATAACCTTAATAATTCATATTTAAAATTGCAATGATCTGACATTTTGAGGTAAAAATATTAAAAAAATAAATTGGCTTGTGACATTTGGTCGGATCTCCATATATAGAAATCACTAAGCAAAGACAATTCATTCTATTATTAATATTAGAATATTCCGATATTTATATATAACGTGAACTTAGCAAACTGGACTGATTTAAAATAGGTTACTTTTAGTCTGGCTTATTGTTGTAATAATAATATAAAGTTGTAGTTTGAGGGCATCATCACTCCGTTCTCCACTCTCCGCCGAACTTTACGAGGCATTGCGTGTTAAGATGCGTGTTAAGATGCTGAACTCAACGCCGTACTTTGTTTCAACACCAGCACGCTGCCACCACTGCGCCAGTAGGGTATCTCTATAATAAATATATAAATTATTATCTATATCTATATTTATATTTATTAATTTTTTTATAAGGTGTTAATATCTATTGAAATATTTTTCGAGCTCCTCGAGCATTGTGGGTTATAGCGGCCTGCACTTAAGAGTTTAATTAGCCGTAAATTGCAACCAAAATGGGCGCTTGCCCGAAAATTGCGTTCGAATGTCTAATTCGGGGGAATTAAGTAAAATTACATCGCAGTTAATTTGCCTATCTGTGTGTTGTTAGAAATGAACTGAAAGACATCGGTTTCAATACAATTTGGAAACATACAGGCGATAGGTTTTTATATTAATATTTATTAATAAAAGAGGCCGGCCAGTCGTGGGCCCCTGCGCCATGATGGACCCTATTTCCTGACCTCTTCCTTGTTTTTTTTTCCATCTTCAGACTGTATCCCACATGTACCACAGTAGGTCGAGAGAGCGTTGTGGTAAGACACCCGCTTTCCGATTAATTCTGGCGTGCGTTGAGTGACGAAAAACTTAACGTAACGCTGCTGCCTCGAAACCAGAGCAAAGATATGAAAATATTTTTTCCTCGAGTGGAAATCGAACTCACAACCTGCGCCTACTGGCCTCATTTAATACTTACATAAATGTAGTAGGTATATTTCTAATCTGACGCAATACAATACAAAATAAATGCTATTACTATTACGTAAGTTTGGTACGTGACGTTGCTATCTTCCATATATCTATATACAATAGTACCACAGCTAAGGTTGTTTGTTCTGCCAGGTACGGAAAAACAAATACTCGTTACCTTTAAATCTAAACCAAGCACGTTCGAGCGTTTAACTTTTTGATCGATTCGCAAATGTTTCACAAACAAGGAGAAAGAAAAATGGTTGTTACATAAATGAAAGTATAAATAAATCAATCAAATAAATATCACGCTTCACGCTGTATCCCGCACACAGCAGGGTAGGCAGAGGGAACCTAGTGTTAAGACACTCCGTTCCCCACGTGTTGAGTGGCAGAACTCAACGCCGCGCTTTGCCTCGACACCAGAGCGAAAAAATGGCAATATAAACGTAAATAAATATTTCACTTCCTCGAGTGGGGATCGAACACACAACCGTCGCGTTACAGTCACACCCTTGTGCCGCGACGGCCTATAAAATGGTAGGAAATTGAGAGAAAAGTTTGAAAATTGTTTGCCGTAATGTGTTGTTGCCAACTCTTAGGGAAAACGACGGGAAATACGTTTTTAAAGTTTTTTTGTTCGGAATCTTTTTATGTTATGCGACAATATGTTTTCGCTTTTATGAGATTATAATGAAAGTAGCATTCGTTTTTTATTATATTGCTTATTTAAATAAATAGATTAGGGGCCAAGATGCCAGTCGTGGTGCAGGAGCACATAGTGGCACCCGAAGAAATGAAATATTTATTTAAATTTGCATTTCCATTTCTTCGCTCTGGTGTCGAGGCAAAGCGCGGCGTTGAGCTCTGTCACTCAACACGCAATGCCTTCAAAATTCAGTGGAAAATGGGAAACGTAGTGTCTTAACACTAAGTTCCCTGCTGTGAGTGGGATACAGCGTTTATGTCGTATCTATTTATTTACATTAAATTTAATTATTAAATTAATTCTGTCACAATATTTTATAACTCTAATTGCTTAGGAAATACCTAAAAATATGTACTGAAAAGGTACTATTTTTTATTAGTCTTTTATAGAATATATGTAAAATTGTGTATATTTTTAAAAGACTAAAGATGTTTAGGATTAAAAAACGTTTTGTACGTTATGTAGGTTACGAGATGCTTAGCCAGCGAAGTCTTTGTAGTGGAGTGTGGAAGGGAGTTTTGTATTTACATCCTCCTTGCCCATTGTATATCTCCATATTATGCGAGTCCTACATACATACTTATGAAAACAGTAAAATAAAAAAAATATCTAAAATGCATCTAAAGATCATTTGGTGTTTCAATGTTCTTCCTCTTATTAAGCTTCACCTTATATCGAGCGCAGGTCCGAGAGGGAACCTAGGGTTAAAACATTCCGTTTCCCATTTTTGCCTTGGTACCAGAGCGAAGAAATAAAAATATTATTAATTAAACATCCACAATTTCGCCCATCGTGATGTAGGGGAAGGGGTCAGAAAAACCGCCGTTGTTTTCCGCTACTCAACACGCCATGCGTCGGAGAATTCGGCGGAAAGTAAAGAACGAAATATCTCAACACTAGGTTCCCTCTGCCTCTGCGTGAAGCTGGTTTGATTTGACTTTTAAAACTTTTAATAATCCATTTCCCCGAGTCAGAATCAAACCCACAACCGTTACGTGACAGCCTTGCGCCTTAGCAACGACCGACTCAATTATAGTATTATAGATATCACTAAAAAGATTTACGACGTGAAAACTCCGTAATAAAGAAAATTACGGCGCTTCAACATCGTCATCAGTGTTAAGTGAAGTGTAGAACTAAGATATATTTATATTCCTTATTTGCCGGCTGAGTGGGTCCGCCGTGAAATGCGTCACAGCGTTAAATCACAGAGATCGATCCTGGAAAGAAAGTGGGAGATGAGCATAAATTTAATGTATTTTATGTCATACCTGGTTTAAATCGCCGTTATAAAGGATTTATAGATGGTAAGGTTTTGACTAGGTGACGCCTAAAAAATGTGTACGCGAGTATAATAAAATGTGAAAATATGTTTTTGGATTTTAACGTATAAAAAGGTTCCTTATTTTATCATCACATTAAATTGTTTGGAAGCTTCTTCAAATTAAAAATTCAATTATATATGACTTTCATTTCGCCTACCTGATATATAAAGCACGGCGTTGAGTTTCACCATTTTCCACAAATTGAGAAGAGTGTTTTAATACTAGGTTCCTTCTGCTCTTCCTGTTAAGCAGAAAAAAACGTGAATCTGGTTCTTTTTACTTAATATATAACTTAATATATAACATTTCAAAATTCCTTCACATAAAAGAAAAAAAAACGACTTCATTATTCACAGCCCAAATGCACCAACACTAAAGTTTCATTTCGGGGACTAGGTGTTGATCTTTAGAAACGTAGAAATATCCAACTCCTCATACGTTATTCACGACGTGCAGAGAGCGCCATGACCTCACAGGAGTTACTTACTTTGAAATCTGAATCATTTACACTCTGTCTAGCTCTAACTCGCTGTGGGACTAATATTAATAGTACGTTCTACTAGTTACGGTTGCAGTTCCACTGGTGTTGGATATATATTAGTGATAGGTATATGATTTCGTCTGTTAGTTAATAAAAACACTGGATTTTAATACCGAATTGTTAAGATAAATGGGATTTCGTCGATTGTTGTTTCTTCCACCTTAACGCTGTATTCCGCATGAAGCAGGGTAGGCAGAGAGAGCATAGTGTTAAGACACTCCACTCCCCCCTTTTTTTCCGAACTCTGGAGGTATTGCGTGTTAAGTGGAGGTACCTAGGTTTTGCATCAACACCAGATCGAAGAAAATAATTTTAAATAAATATTTCATTTCCTCGTGTGGAGATCGAACTCACTACAGCATGAAGGTAAAAAAATAGAACTATTAATATATTATTTTATATATAGAACTTGTGACATAGAAACTACCTTATTTTATATTGAAATGAAATACGTGGGTGTAAACCGAGGCGTGGGTACCGAGCTACAATCACCAACTAAAAGGTGCTTGGTCTTAAAACACCGACCTCAGCATTAAGAGGACAGAGTATTACTTTAGAATATGGCTGAACGGTGTCCTACGCACTGTACAGAAATTGGTGAAAATATTCTATCATTTCTGTTAATTACAAAAAAATATAATAATTTTGTGATTTTTTTTCACGAAAATTGCTCGTTTGATATCTTTATAATTGATATCTTTATATTAATTTATAAAAATGTTAAGACAACTTGTTAAAGACTTACTTCATATATGTAGAAAATGCATAACGATAATAATAAAATCTATCATTATTTAAGTTATAATTAATTACAATACATTTTCAATTTAAGAACACAAATGAATATCATTGAAAAAAACCTTTAACAATTATTTTCGTAAATATTCGCATGTATTACATTTTCTTTGATCCCAACCTTTCAAATACTTATAATAGACTGCGATGCTCGAAAGGAGTGGCAAATCACTCTCTCATCCTCTGTGCGCCAGAAAGTAATACTATTATGTATATTTTTGTACAATTCTAATGGATTTTCACGTATCCTTTTAGGTTATTTTAAAAATAGGTTAACTCTGTCCTGGCTGCGGTGGTTCAATTCCATAATATCATATTTTGTATGTATTTAACATGCAGTTAGAGCAAAAGCTGAAGTAACGAGAGCATTAGTGGTCGTGGTCGCTACGTATGCGGGTACTCGTATGTAAGTAGCTCTACATTTCAGTATATAACCAGCATTTCATTTACACCACATTCACGCTGGATCCCGCCCCGCACGCTGCGGTCATGCTTTTGATGGTCGTTATATTCATTATGCCAGATAACTCTGATATATATTTTTGCATCTTAATTTTTTTATTTTCCCATAAATGTAGTAAGTATATCTAAATTGCTGCTAACAAACAATAGGACTGAAAATAAAACCTCTACAGAAAAAGGATCAGGCCCCGTTGTAAAATATATCTAGATACGACTGAACCCAGAACCTATCGTCAATATACCCCCCGTCACCTTTCGGCCCGATTTCTCCGGCTTTCGAGTTATAGAACGCTATCCTTTGTCTCCCCAGAGGGTGGAAACGGCAGAAAGTGGGGAACGGAGTGTATTAACACTAGATTTCCTCTGCCTACCCTGCTGTTTGAGGGATACAGCGTGAAGCTGATTTAATTTAATTTTATTAATATATACAAAAAGTTGGACAAAACATTTGTTAATTATAATAAAACGACTTCCCCATGACTTACCACAACAATTAAGATTTAATTTCCATTTGGAATCATGTCAAAACATAAACAACGCAAGAAGAAGTCATTATATAAAAGAAACATAAAGTAAAACGCTTAAGCCATGAGTTAATTTATTTCAAAGTTGGTAATTTCTTGCGGTCGGGTCCTCGGGCGCGACTGCCGGTTCAGTTGGACCAAGTTTTTGTTGCTTTTCACTTAAATGTTTGTTAAGTCGCTGGTTGTATTCAATTTTTATATTTTATAAATATTTAATGTATGAGTATGTTATGTATTCTCATACATATTTGTATGAAAAACTTTGATGTTTTTATATTTAACGTTATAGACTAAGATCCCAGGACCCCCAAATCTACGTCATTTCAGCTAAGCTGAGATTTTGTGGATTAAAAAAAGAGCCCAACTTTGAAATTAGTGAGTACGCATACTGTCGTAACTATATATCCTATCCTATATCTTATAAAACAAAGTCGCTTTTCGTGTCTGTCTGTTGTTTCTAACTCTTCTTCTTCTAAACCAACCAACGGATTTTGATGCGGTTTTCACCATTAGGTCGAGTATTTTTCATAGAAGGTTTATATATAGTTTATTATTTGTACATTCTTATGTAAATTAACAAAAATACGATAAATGTGTATAAAGTCCTACCCGTTGAGGCACTTTCGCGCATGCGCTGCTTTAATGGTAAGTAGTACGAATTTTATGACCGTATTATTATAGATATTAGAACCACCCAAACAACCCGACTACTTTACACAAATTGAAATTGAAATTTCAGTCTCAGTCTCGGTCTCGGTCTCGGTCTCGGTCTCGGTCTCGGTCTCGGTCTCGGTCTCGGTCTCGGTCTCGGTCTCGGTCTCGGTCTCGGTCTCGGTCTCGGTCTCGGTCTCGGTCTCGGTCTCGGTCTCGGTCTCGGTCTCAGTCTCAGTTGTTGACATGTCGTGTTGAATATGATAAATGTAATTTAAAAATATCCTTAGTTTAATTTTCTTAGCTTCTAACGCCACAGCGACAAACGTGGTGTTGTGTAACAGCTGTGAATTACTTGTTTCTCATCACAGAGATCTTTATAGAATTTTGTGGCAATAAGGATTAAGTCATGCCGATTTTTATATGTTTTTTGTTGTGTTTTCAGTTTGGGTATCCAATTTGGACAGTTATGAAGTTTCTTACAACTCTTTTTATGCCACCTGTTGACTCTATGCATTGTTTATATTTATTTACCTTGCGTTTTCGTTTTCGTTTTCGTTTTCGTTTTCGTTTCAGTGTCAGAGTCAGTCTCAGTCTCAGTCTCAGTCTCAGTCTCAGTCTGAGAGAAGAGAAGAGAAGAGGAGAGAAGAGGAGAGAATATGAGAGTAGCGGAGAGAAGCGGAGAGAAGACGAGAGGTGCGGAGAGAAAAAAGAGGTTCGGAGAGAAAAGGAGAGAAGCAGAGAGAAAAGGAGAGAAGGTGAGAGAAAAGGAGAGAAGCGGAGAGAAAAAGGAGGGAAGCGGAGAGAAAAGGAGAGAAGCGGTGAGAAAAGGAGAGAGGGGGAGAGATGCGGAAAGAAGCGGAGAGAAGAGGAGAGAAGGGGAGAGAAAAGGTTGGAAGCGGAGAGAAAAGGAGAGAATGTGGGAGAAAGGGAGAGAAGCGGAGAGAAAAAGAGAGAAGCGGAGAGAAGCGGAGAGAAAAGGACAGAAGCGGAGAGAAAAGGAGTGGAAAGGAGAGAAGCGGAGAGAAAAGGAGAGAAGCGGAGAGAAGCGGAGAGAAGCGGAGAGAAAAGGACAGAAGCGGAGAGAAAAGGAGGGGAAAGGAGAGAAAAGGAGAGAAGCGGAGAGAATCGGAGAGATGTGGAGAGAAGAGTCACAGTTAATAAGTACTTAAAAAGATTAGTAGCACAGATTTTAAATTACGGTACCTACTAAAAAATCCTTGCTGTGTAAAACAATTGGAATATCCTTATTGAAACTACGAAAATGCGGGTTGCATTAGGGTTTAATTAATTTTCACATTATCTTAAGTGCTTTGCAAACATACATTATATGAATAATCCAGTAGTAAAAGCGGGCGAAGCCGCAAGAGGGTCGCTAGTTAGACTAATAAAATCAAAATTTTAGATTCTCTGAGGCCCCTGGGATCTTAGGCTATTGTATTTAGGTAACGTTTTATATTACTTTTAGGTTAATAGCAGGAATATATTGAAGTTTACAATCTGTTGTTGTAGATCTGGACACAACAGGGTAGGCAGAGGGACCCTAGTGTTAAGCGAATTCGGTCCCCATTCTCCGCTATATTTTTTTCAAGATTTTGCGTGTTGAGTGGCGGAAGACAACGCCGGGCTTTTGCCTAGGCGCCAGAGCAATGAAATCTCTTATTTATAGGGCTATTATAGACTTTATTACACAACGTCAATCATTTTGATGTAACCCACTGGGACTGGGAATAATAAATAGCATCGGAATTTTGATAAATAAGCACTACCATACTTTCTTACTACATTTTGTTTAACTTCACGCTGTATCCCGCACATAGCGGGGTAGGCGGAGGGAACTTGTAGGGCAACATTAAGAAAGAATTTTGGAAATTCCTACTGGAACTGTAAAAAATAAATTTTACAAGATTATTCAGGCAAACAAAGTAGTGTAAATAGAGAAAGAAAAAAATAGTATGCGAAATCGTTGACGGCGTTGATTTCCGCCGCTCAACCTACCAAATTTGGTATCAATATAAGAAACTAGCGGCCCGCCGCGGCTTCGCATGCGTGAACTACATTATTATTAATTTCTGTCTCCATGAGTACCTACGTCCTATAAGAGTCGACCATGCAAAATTTGAGACTCCTAGCATTTGTAGTAACGAAGTTTCATACAAACTTTCAACCCCAAAAACAACCCCTTAGGAGTCGAATATTGCAAATTCCCGTCTTAACGAGCACCTACGTCTATAAGTAACTCCTATGCAAAATTTGAGATTCCTAGCACTAGTTAGTTTCCTAGTTTCAGAGATTTCGTGATGAGTGAGTGACCTTTCGATTTTATATATATAGATATAATATATTATAAATATTCAGTGTCTCCAGGACGGCAAAATCCATAGTGAAGTTCACCAAATACGCGCTCCGAGGCTAATAGCGCATTAGACGAGCTATCTCCGCGGCACCACTTTAAATATTTAAACCTCAGGCCGCAGCCCGCCTCTGAAAAGCCTTTTTATTTGCAGATAACGAGACCTCGCACGGCTCTTCCGTATAATGAGGTATCTTATTTCCTGCTAATGAATTTTTCCTTTACTTACGCAAACTAGTTACTTGGTTAGCTGTTGACTTTATGTTTGTCTGATGTAATAGTTGTTTCTAAATTGTGAATTGAGGAAGTCGTGATGCAGTGGCTTAAACGTATATAGTGGCATACGCACGCTGTATCCTATATACCAGGGGAGGCAGAGAGAACCTAGTGAGGAAACCCTCCGTTTCCCACTTTCCGCCCATTTTTTGAAGAAATGCGTGTTGAATTGCGGAAACCCGCGTTTTGTCTTGTTTCCAAAGCGAAGAAATGGATTTTCTCGAGCAGGGATTGAACCCATAACCATTGCGTTTACAATCACACGCTTTTATCACTGCGCCACGACGGCCTCAAATTATTGATATATAGCTATATATAATATTTATATATATATAATTGATGAAATTCATCAATTATTATTCCTATCTATATCCATCAACTAAACGCGCTACGCAAACAACGCGAATGAATCAAATAATATGTAACTCGTGCGATTATTCAATTACCATTTAATTGAAATTTAGCGGCAAATCATAAATTGTGGTCAGAGTTAGTAGGTATGCAGGTCGGATTGCGCTGAAATAATATTGATTCATGGAATTGTAATTATTGTAAATGCATCACATTTTTGTCGTCGTTGGCGTATGGGGGCAGTTATCGAGGTCATGGGGTCGCGCAGTTGTCCAGTGGGTTCCATTTCCACTCAAGGAAATTAAATATTTCACATTTTCTTTCCGTTGCTCTTGTGTCCAGCAAAGTGCGTTAAGTTCCGCCACTTGCCTCAACACACAGTGCCTCTAGAATTCGGTGGGAAGTGGGGGACGGAGCACTAGTTTATCTTTGCCTAATCTGCTGTGTGCGGGATAGAGCGTGAAGCTGATTTCTTCTTTTAATATAAAGTTATACATTCTCCGTTTTTGTTTGCCTGCTTGGCAAGAAAATAGATAAAAAGACAAAGATTTAAAAATCATCTATTCGTGTTTTCAATTTTTCAGGGTCGTATATAATATTTTTAAAATACCTACATAAAAATAAGAGGCCATTGCAGGGCTGCGTCCGACTGTTAAGACAGTGATTGTGGGTTCTCTACTTTTAAGTAAAAGTGCAGCGTTAAGATCCGCTACTCAACGCACAAGCGGAGAACGGAGCCTTTGATCACTAGATTTTCTATGTCCTGCTCTACTCAGCATAAAGGGTAAGTAATAAAGTTAAAACAAAGTATATATTTATTTATTATTGTAATGCCTAACTATAATTGAAAAGTTAAACTGTATTTTTTTATAATTGAATTATATTTATTTGATTGAGAAGAATAAAATATAAAATGGTGTTGAGGTAAAAAGAATGCTAAGAGGAACGAGTGTAGTATGACAAATCCGCGCGACTCGGAAAATACAATAGGAAATAAAACCTAGGTGACGCTTGTTAGAACTCTATTGTTCTCATTTTAGAACCTGAACAGAACCTATTTTATGGTTATTTTTGAAGTACCTGCTGCCGAGAGCTGATACTTGAATGTATTTTAATAATTTTAAGTAAGATTTCGATTTCAATTTATATCATGACTATTTTTTTAATTTGAGAAATATGAACATCGCTATAATATTTATTAAAATGTATGTAATATTTATAAAAATAGTGAAAAATAAAGAACAAAATGTCATGTAAACTTAAAAATAAGTGGTTAATAATTAGTATGATTTGCAAAAGATGCACAAAGAAAAAACACTATTTTATATACCTATAACTTTTCTATAAATTATTTACATACACGGCGTTATGTTCCGCCACTCAACGTGTAATGCCTCCAGAATTCCGCATAAAATGGGAAACGGAATGTCAATAGGAACGGAGTGTGTTAACACTAAGCTACATAGCTTAGTGTTAAAACACTGGAATACAGCGTGAAGTTTCAAAAAATAAATAAATATACAATTATGACGTAATTTTCAAGGAATTATTTTGGATTTGAAGGCACTATCATATTTTGTTATTTAAGATTATTATACACGTGATTATTCTGATATATCCCAAATAAATGAATAAATATAAAATTTTAATTATTTCACGTCACGTTGTATGGATAAAACCTTAAAACCCATATATATTAATAGTTATTCAAAATAGTTAAGCTTCGCAAATACCGTTGCTATGAAATATTCAGATAGACCATTAAGCGGCAAAGCTCTTGGAACACTATCTTGGCCGGCTACCGCTTGTTTCATACAAATTATTCATAGAGCACGCATGTAGGCGCCTCTCATTAGTAACTGACCATGTTTAAAATGGACTACAACTGGAACAAAGGTTTATCTACTATTATCTACGTATACGTTATTCATTTTGTTGCTAAAAATAATTAAACATTTTGGAATTTTTAGTTTTAATATAATAATAAAGAAAAAATAGTTAAATTAAAACAAATAATTTCTATTTAGGCCACTTGTGGCGCAGTGTGTATCTGTAAGTGTTATAGAGTGTAACTGGTTGTAAGTTCGATTCCCACTCGGGAAATGTATTATTATTTAGTAACATTTTCATTTCTTCACTGTAGTATCAAGGAAAAAATTCGTTAAATCCCACCACACAATGATAGAGGGGAACGGAGTTTCTTGCACTAGGTTCCCTCTGCCTACCTGTATATATGGGATACAGCGAGAAGTACATTTCTTGTAAATTTATCCTGAAATTCATATTCAGATAAATAAATAGAATAAAAATATTTTTATAGGGGGGAACGGAGTGTTTTGACACTGGGTTCCCTCTGCCTACCCTGCAGTGTGCGGGATACAGCGTGAAGCTGATTTATTTATTTTAAATAGGATAAAACATTGCTAGCAATATTTGCGAAGTCGAAAGGCATTTCGTGGGCGGTATTTCTCTTCCACCAGCAAAAAGGTCGTGCGTATTATAAGGCTTATAATAACTCAATTAAAATTTAAATTACTATAATTCTGTGGCGGTCTTATGGGACCTTCGAGCATAATTACATATTTGATAAACTTATTTCGATAGAAATGGCCGCGAATAAAGTTTTTAGTTACTTATTATATACAATAACGACAGGTTTATTGTAATTTAAAAGATTAGTTCTTCAGTGAAATAACAGGAATTATATTGTTTTTTTTTTCAGTATCACACTTTCAAGCACCTTACTAGCACCTGCTAGGAAATATGATTTTTTAAATGTAGATTTTGGTCTGGAAAGACTGTTTACAGTGTAAAATTTAGTCTGTATATGGAAGTCTTCTCGCCTAATCTTTTATTTTGGGCATTTACTAATGTATTCCCACCCGAGGAAGTGAATTATTTATTTACGTTTATATTTCCATTTCTTCGCTCTGGTGTTGAGGCAAAACGCAGCGTTGGGTTCTGTTATTCAACACGCAAACAGAAAGTGAAGAACGGAGTGTTTTAACCCTCTGCCTACCCTGCTGTGTGCGGGATATAGCGTGAAACTGATTTAGTTAATTTATTTATTTTCAATTATGTAATATGTATATTTTTGTAATTAAGGTATACACTATTATGACAGAAAAGGTTTTTCTATTTACACTTAAGTAATTCCACTAGAATTCTAATGAGAAAAAAATAAAAAGGCGAATTCTATAATGATCGAGTAATTTGAAAGAATCTTTATTCAGTACGAGAAATGAATAGAAATTGTCAATTATCTTGTTTTTGTTTTTAGAGACGCGCTCCTCGAAGCATAATGTTAAATTTAATTGCGTATAACATTTTATGGACCAGATGCCAGATAGAATTTTGCGTAGTTTATAAGAAAATATAATTGTTTTTTTTTGTCTCTTTCAGCATTCATTTTTAAGTAAATATACCTGTGGATATTCAGCATTTTTTTAGCTTCAATTATTACACACATGAAGGTATTCAGAGGGAACCTGAGAACCTACGTTAAGTCACCCCGTTCTTATTAAGAATTCTCGATCTCGATTACGTGTTGTATGGTAGAAAGTGGAACCCAATGCCGTGCTGTGCGTTTTTACTAGAACGAGAAAATGAAAATATTAAATATTATACTCCTCCAAGTGGGAATCGAACCTCAAGCACAAAATAGCCTCATAAATAGTTTATATTATATCAAAAGTTTCTCGATAAAACATTTCTCATAACTCTCACATTTTTATATAAAAAAAATACGTTTTTAATACACAGCTATGTTTATTCGTCAAAGCTTTCATTTCATCTAAAAAGTATTTTTTCATAGTTTTTGTGAGAGATTTAATTTGAAACAGTGGTTCTTATTTAAAAGCATATCTTTTTTTCCTAAAAAAAGTAAATCTAAGATTGAAATTTTCATTTCAAATTCGCGTACTTATGTTTATAAAGATGTTCTTTATATTTCATTAGTAACGAGAGCGAAAAGGAATTTTTTAGTAATACTTGAGTTTGTAAGTTATTATATGGTATATTTCTATTACTTATTTTTTTTTTCACTCTATTCCTTTTTTTTCACTGCAGTACAATACCTATCATTATTTATATGTTCGGCTATAAGTTCGATTCCCACTCGGTGGAATGAATTGTAATTTGTTAATATTTCGCTTTGGTATCAAGGCAAAGCTAGGCAATAAAAAAGTAGAGAATGGAGTGTTTAACACTAGGCTCTCTCTGCCTACCCTGCTATACGCAGGACACAGTGAGGAGATGAAAAAAACAATATATATACATGTATACTTACGTAATGTTTCCAAATAACAAACAATCGTAAATTTCATTATAATATATTGTTGAACCGGCGCGCCTATTCTGTAACAATTAAACAATTTATAGCAATTAAACGAGGCCAGTTGTGGCGTAGGGGCACTAAGTGTATAGGTAAATTGTAAGCGCGACAGGTTGCGGGTTCAATTTCTTCTCGAGGAAATTAAATATTTAATATTTCCATTCAGTCTGATGTTGAAGCAAAATGCGGCGTTGACTTCTGCCATTCAACAAGTAATACCTCAAAAAAATCAACGGAGAGTAGGAAAAGAAGTGTCTTAACTCTAAGCTCCTTTTGTCTACCCTACTACAAGCGGGAAACAGCGGGAAGCTGAATAAGAAAAACCGAAAAAACGTGCCCAAATAACACATGATCGTAAATTTAATCATATTGTTTAACCACCTATTCGGTAACAATTAAATAATTTCACGCGGTTACATTTGAAATTGTTTTTGTCCACAAAAACTAACGACCTATTAATCAAAGAGACAAACGGTATGTAGAACATAAAGTGCCTCAATGAGGCCGCCATAAAACTGGCGTATAACAGTTATTGTATACTGTTCAGGTGCGATTCGGTGATATATTGCCTATATTTTGTGGTATTTTGTGATAGACGTAATTGTTTAGTGGCGTAGGACTAATATTCACTTGTTGGGAATTGATTTTTCTTTTATATATATGACGGCGCGCTGCTATGTATTAGTTTTAATTATAATTTCACAATTATTACATTTCGATTTTAATTGATTTATGTAATGGATTATATTAGAAGAATATTTAAAATGGAGCGGGAAACCCCGAATAGGGTAGTAGGTGTAGCCACGAGTAATAGCAGACGTCAGATAGGTTGACAGCTATGGCGTGAGATGTTCACCAATTAACCTATTGGCTCCTAATCTATTGTAATTTTATAAATCTTGTGATATTTATTGTAAAACTGTTGTGTAAACGAGAAATAAGACATTGTAGAACATAAGTGCGACTTTTATTTAAACATCTCCGTTGTTACAACGCCCACAAATGAATAGTAACAGCCAAGACCGCTTTGAGGCCCCTTCTGATGCTTCTACATCAGAAGTGGGATTACCAGCAACGAATAAGGAACAAAATACAGAAAAGAGTGTTAAAATTTCACAAGATGTGAAAATTGTAAAAAAATGTAAAGTTGAAAATTTATTTTTGACATGCAGAAACAAAATTTTACGGGAGCCATTAGTATCTGACATTTAAAAATAATATTACGAAAGTTTAATTCTGATGCTGCAAACCACGACGTTCTCACTTGGTGTGACATATGTTTACAAGAAAAACTTATTTTTGGCAGCGATTTGATAATTACAATGAGCAAGGTACAAAAAGAGTTAAGAGAGAATTTGACTAATCCGAGATTGATTGGAATTCAAAATTGGACTGTGAAAGAAAAATCAAATAATAAGAAATTATGGAAAGTATTAAAAAATAAGTTAAGTATTCGTGACAATAAGAATATCGCTTCTGATTTAATGCGGAACTCAAGTTCTCGCAGGATTCAATTGACATAGTTAATGAATATTACGTTAGCATTGGTGGAAATCTTGCGGAGAAGATAAAAAAAAGGTCTCCTAATATCAGTGGAAAACCTCAAATAGATAATAATTTACTTGATACTGATGAAATTGAAGTTGTAAGAATTATAAATTCGTTAAAAAAAAAACTGACTGTGAAATTGGTGTAAGGTAATATACTGTTGAGACTCCAGCTGCAATTTATGGCGATTACTAAGTGTGGTCCAAGAGAAGACGAGTGTTTATCTGCGTATGCCGGGCGCTGCTTATTACATTGTTCAAGAGTAATTAGAGGATAAACATGTATGGAAATAATGTCTATTGGATGTCATGCAGTATAGCGGCCAGCTAATGTAATAATTAAATTATACCATTGACTTTGAAAAGAGCAACTGTTGAGTTTATTGCCGGCTCTTTTCAGCAGAACTGCCTTCCGAACTGGTTATAGCTTTTTGTTAATATGTCAACTCGACGATTCAAAAGTGCTTATAATAGTCTACTTGAATAAAGAATATTTTGAATTTGAATATAGAAAAAGAGGACACCCGATTGGTGAGAAGACTACCCGACTGTGGAAGTGAAAAAGCCACTAATAGAATTATCACAGCGATGTTATAACTGTGACAAGCAGGGTCACGTACCCAGTGATTGTTGTGGCAATAGTAGTTGTAATAGCAATTTCTTATTTACGTTGTGAGATTTCAGATACTACCTCATCTCTACAGTCTAAGGAAGTTAGTGTGCATATGAAGGTGATTACTCCAACTTGCTTCACGTGTGGTGAATGCGGCCACATCGCACTGCGTTGCACCAGTATGGATACCAAGGCAAGCGATGAACGGGTTGAACGATGGGTGAATGTTTGCTCCATTATCCAGCTATGCATCAGTTCTTAGATGAATCTGGTGAGAAGTTTTCATTTTGTTTCGGCTCTGTTGCCGAATGCTCTTTAATAAAGTAAGCTCTGCCGAGATAGATAATAATAAGACATGGCAAGATGCACTACCTGCTATCAGCTAGCCATTAGCACAGCTATTATGAGTAGGATAACCAGGGCGAGTCCTTTAGAATTGTTAGTAGTAAAGTTTTCTATGCCTCTAAACTTAATGTAATTAGCCACGGATGAATTTGATTTGAATCTTATTATCGAGTAATCGACACGAGCAAAAGAAGTTAATGCTTCTTCTGAGAAGGTTTAGTTTGATAAACGTAAAGCAAAGTTAAAGAATTAAGTAGGTGATTATGTGCTGTAACCAAACCAAGCTTGACCCAAAATTTTAAAGACTCTTAAAAGAGCCCGTAAGCCCGTAGTAATTGGCTTTCAATTCTAGTAGCACGTAGTAGTGCTGGAGATTGCAAGCAACAAAATAAAGTCAGAATGTGCCGATGACGGCCATGTTAAATAGTTACATACCCTTTTACCCTGTAGTAGCCTGTGTGGCTAAGACAAACAAACAAAGCTAAAACAAACAAAACAAACAAAAAAAAAACCAAAAAAAAGAAAAACTAGCCTTTGTGGCAACGACTAGCCCTTATGGCAACGACTAGACTTTGGGGCAACGACTAGCCTTTGTGGCAACGACTAGCCCTTGTGGCAACGACTAGCCTGTGTGGCGACGAGTGGCCTGTGTGGCGACGAGTAGCCTGTGTGGCGACGACTGGCCTGTGTGGCGACGAGTGGCCTGTGTGGCGACGACTGGCCTGTGTGGCAACGAGTAGCCTGTGTGGCGACGAGTAGCCTGTGTGGCAGCAGCTAGCCTGTGTGGCAGCAGCTAGCCTGTGTGGCAGCAGCTGGCCTGTGTGGCAGCAGCTGGCCTGTGTGGCAGCAGCTGGCCTGTGTGGCAGCAGCTGGCCTGTGTGGCAATGACTTGTCTGTGTGACTGTTAGCCTATGTGATATTGAGTAACGGATGTGACATTTGTAAGATTGTTATGTGTGCCTTATACGAAACATTTCGTAGTATTTGTAATACACTTATAAAATTGTAATCACTATGAGTTCACTGTTACGTCCACTAAGGGGACATATTGTGTGGTCAGGAAGACCGAACGGGAAGTATTGCAAAGCACTATGTTTATTGTTCACAGATTGAACCTATGCACACGAGGGCGTGTGACGATGCAGGACGGCCGTGACGGCGCGCTGCTATGTATTAGTTTTAATTATAATTTCGCAATTGTTGCGTTTCGATTTTAATTGATTTATGTAATGGATTATATTAGAAGAATATTTAAAATGGAGCGGGTAACCCCGAATAGGGTAGTAGGTGTAGCCACGAGGAATAGCAGACGTCATTGGTTGACAGCTATGGCGTGAGATGTTCACCAATTAACCTATTGGCTCCTAATCTGTTGTAAATTTGTTAATCTTGTGAGATTTATTGTAAAACTGTTATGTAAACGAGAAATAAGACATTGTAGAATATAAATGTGACTTTTATTTAAACATCTCTGTTGCTTCAACGCCCACAAATGAATAGTGATAGCCAAGACCGCTTTGAGGCCCCTTCTGATGCTTCTACATATATATAAATATGTTTTGATTGTAGAGCCATATATCCATAGGTATAGTTCATAGAAACATTCACCTGTGATTAGTGGTCTTACGTCGCCGCTGTTGTAGAAAATTGAGCTTTTTGCTTTGAGCTGCCGGAACAGGCGCTCGCAGCCATGCGTAACTTTAGTTCTTTGTGCGAACAGTTTACACGCAAACAATATATCTAACTATACATGTGTAAGCTACAATGGGTTAAGGATTTTTAAATGTTTACTGCTTCGAGAAAAACTGCTTTATATGATGATTTTTTTTTCAGCTTCATGCCGTATCCTCATATAGCAGGGTAGGCCGAGGAAATTTGCCTTTCTGCCGAATATTTTAGGCATTGCGTGTTGGTGGAACTCCACTACGCGCTCTTGCCATGGTACCAGAGCAAAGAAATGAAAATATTCATAAGTATATCAATATTTCACTTCACCGAGTGGGAATCGAACCCACGATCTGTCTCGTATACAGTGCCCCTTGTGCCCCTGCGCCACAACAGCCTTAATATATACGAGTATAATATTCCTTTATTTTTAAAATCTGTAAGAATAACCGATATTATTCTTTTAAATTCAATAATTTGTAAACTTCAAACAGAAAAACAAATATTTTTGTTTATTTTTCTGCCAACACGTCGTCTTAATAATGACACATTTTATACATATACAAGTATATATTATTTATTTACTGTAACGTGATTGTGTGTACCCACTTGTCTTTGAGACTGGGATTTTCAAAAGAGGGCGCATCTGCCACCATTAAGTACCGAGATCCAAAGTAAACATTATTATTCAAAGCCTTATATGGATGGGCCTACGACTAGGGAAGTAAAATAAAACATTTTCCCACTAACTATATGTTGAAGGGAACATATAGTTAATGGGTTATTCTTTGCTTATATATTACGAATTTATTAAAAAAAAATAAAAAATTAAATCAGCTTCACGCTGTATCCCACACACAGCAGGGTAGGTAGATGGAATCTAGTGTAGTGTAGTGTGAAGACACCCCTTTCCCCACTTTTTGCCGAATTCTGGAGGCATTGCGTGTTGAGTGGCAGAACTAAACGCCGCGCTTTGCCTCGACTGAACTGACTGATGAAAAATTATATACCTATGCTTTTTCTATGAATATGAATGAATTGTGCTTAAATACCGTGATTTTTATGGTTTATAGTTATTAGATTTTATAATACTGTTATAGTTTAAATTTCTAAGCATAATATCGGTGTGTATGTAGGTTTTACACACATTGAAGTACATAATACCACCATTCGAGTATCAAAAACAGATATTATTCGACGAATTGTGCCATATTATCTACATACGTACCTTTACTAGAATATTTTTATTTTTTCATTGATCATTTGCGTTTCAAAGTGATATGCTATTTCGTTCTTTTGCCCCTCTTTACATATATGTATATCACTTTTGTATTGTAAATCAGTCTCTTTTGGATAAATTTTGTCGCTAATATTTTTTGTACGGAATTCTTATTTATTATTTGTCTAAGTCTTTGAGTTTTTTTCAACATTTTTATATGCTCAATAAGAATTTTCTTTGAGTAAGAATTTCTTTTAGGTAATTAAGTATACTCATGTTTTAAAGATAGGTACTTGTTATACGTTTACAAAAAAGATTGATATTAAGATATTTTTGTTTTCTAACATCTGTGTTAGATATTCTAGAATTTTCTTAATTTCTTTTTTCAAATGTTTGAATGAAGTAGAAATATGCGTTGAAAAGTAACAATAGGCAAGTACTTCGTTGTTGTTGGGTTCAAAGTAAAATCATATTTAAAATTAAGCCTAACTTTAAAGCAAGTTAACGACGCTCTTTCCCGTAACGGAAGTTGTTATTAGATATTTGTAATGTGTTACAATTTTTGCATAACAATACTCACCCCGCGGGTATGAAAGTTTGCGAACAATTTTATTAACGAGAGACTATCTCTTTTCTCTTTTTATTGAAGTTCTAACGAAATCTTTGAATTAAAATCTTTGCAAATCGATAAAGATTTTTTTGAAAGTTTAGACTTATTATTTGAACATATTAAAATTACCCTATCTTTTACTCTCTTATATGTATTGAATAAGTTGAGAAAATGCGTGTAGAAATAAATTTAAATCCATATTAGTGCGTCACTGCATGTCTTTCTTATACAAGTTTTACTTACACAAATATTTTTTATTAAGCATTTTTAGATTCACTCTTTCTCCCTACATACCATGGTAGGCAGGAAGAATTTAGTGTCAAGACGGAGTTCAACACCGCCCAACTTTTCCAGAGCGGTAAAAGAAAACCAATTAATTCCACCAAGTAGGGCTCGAACCCAAAACCATCACATTTACAGTCAGGTCTCTTGCCCCAATCAATATTTTACAATTGAACGTTTGTGTAAGTACGTTTAGAAACAAATTTAATTTAAACATTCCTCGCAAACTCCTCGGATTCAAGCACATATATATACATATACACATAATTTTCTACCTTTATCCCAAAAATTTCAATTTGAATGTTTGCCGAAACATTAAAGTCAACTTGGTCGAATGAGAGGGCTCGTGGGATTGCTTTGTAAAATAGGCGATTGAAGATGCTGAATGGATGGAAACGTATTACAACTTAAACGAGTAGCAATCACAACAATGTCTGACAACGGTGCTATTGTGTAAAATGTTAAATTGACGACGTAGGAGAACAAGCTGTATTTAGTTATATATTAATTTCTTAGCGCTGGTGCCGAGGTAAAGCACGGCGTTGAATTTCGCCACTCAACACGAAATGTCTCCTTAATTCCGTGTAAAGTGGGGATCGGTGTGTCTTAACATCAGCCTTCTGTTTACACTCCTACATGCGGGATACAGCGTTAAGCTGAAAAATATATGTTAAATATAAAGATTGTACTTTTAAAACTATAAACATTTTATTCATATAATGATTTTACAGAAGCAAATTCATTTTCATAGAAATGTATACAAATAACTATTTTCTTTATCATTCAGGTGCATTTGGTGAAAAGTTTCGTTGCCGAAATCTTTTTCCAAAGCTAAATTCTCAATGTGGATATAAAACATCGGTCGCCATTATGTGGTTTCAGTCCACGTAAGAATAGAACCAGTCTACATCTAAGGCTAAATAACAGGAACTAGCCTTATTTAAAATATTTACATAAATTAAGGAAGCATAGTTAGAAGAATTTGCACGTTTCTACTTGTAAATTCCTGTCACAAAATCCGGCTAATTTAGACTTCAAAAGCTTCCTGCTTTTTAAATAATTTTATGTAAAATTTGAAATATTTAGAATATTGTTATTATTAAGGAATTTAAACAGGAAAATATAATGTAAGGGTGTTTTTTAACATTTTTAAAGTGTTATACAATATTTCTAAAAATTATTTAAGATTGTATTTTTTATAAGTATTATTAATGGATTAAAATTATGAGAAGTAGCTATTTGTAGTT
>HE670038.1:0-25537 GCA_000313835.2 Heliconius melpomene melpomene
TTGTCTAATCCTATCATTAACCCCTCAATTGATGGTTGTTTCTTCTGAATACGCCGAAAATATCTATGTAAATGTGTCTGTTTATAAGGACGGTTTATAATATCTATTATTACTCTTCCCCCGTTGCACTAAGAAAGAGTAAGCCTTTGAACGTAAGACCGTGGATGATGTTTTGTGTACTTAGTCATAAGTTGTGACCACTTGATAACGCCAAAAGAGTACTTAATTGTTTTTGTGGTGTTATCGGTTTTTCATTCCAAATTCATACTTTTAAGCATCAAATTCGTAAGTTTACTCTTCAATTCATCATCAAGAGTTAATTCATCATTTTATACAAGAAAATCATACTTTTAAAATTTTAATTCATATTACCGTTGCGATAAAATAAAGCGCAACATTGTGTTCCGTTACTAAGTACAAGCGATGTCTGCGAATCTTTGGCTCTAAATAATTAATACTAAGTAGTATGGAAACGATCATGAAGTTCATGAAGAAATGAAGTTGAAGGCCGCACCGCAGAAGTTTTATATATGTATGAACACTAGTTCACTAGTATTCACATATAAAACTGTTCTGTCACTCATTAGGTGACTAACACAGAAAGAAGAATTGAAACTACTGGGCGTAGAAATCAGCATGTAAATCATAAGTGCTTTCGGTAATGTACTGCACTATAAGGTACTTACTGCCTTTTCCTTGCCTCAGGTTTTCTCGAAATTCGTAAAGCTAAAGATAATAATGTAATTTTGCTGGTAACTGCTGAAATGAAAATATTACGACAAAAGTTAATAAAGTCCACCCAAACGAAATTGCGGGAGATTACTCTATAATGTTATGAAAATGTCACCGTCCAGTCCAGTTTTAATAAGAAGAAATTTTATGTTTCTAATGTAGTTTTTGAAATTTCATTGACACGAAAGCATTTTCTCTAACTTCCTTGATATTATATAATGTTACTGAAAATCTGTATAATTCAGGTATTTTATACAATAGCTCGGTAATGTGTAGAATACCTGTGTCCTCCAGGCAATGTCACTATATACATAAGAAGTAAATTTATCGATTACGTGTAAATATTTAATTCATTGTTTGACTTGAGGTTCCGCAGTGGAAGGAAACACATTCAAACGACTTCTTTATCTGTTGATAATAGTATTTTAAAGGAGAATCTATTATCTTCTAATTCTATTATTATTTCTAGTTTAAATGTAGGTAGATAACTTATCATCCATCAGCCTTTTAAGGCCACTGCTGGACATAGGCCTCCCCCAATGCTCGCCACTCCGTCCGGTCCTGCGCCCTTTGAATCCAGCGGGTTCCCGCTGTCTTCTTAAGGTCGTTGGTTCACCTGCCTGGAGGGCGGCCTGTACTCCTTTTGCCGAGACGTGGTCGCCATTCGAGGACCTTTCTTCCCCATCGGTTGTCGGTCCTCCTGACAATATGGCCTGGTAGACAACTTATACTAATTATTATTGATAGATCGTAGTTGCGATGTATATTTAAATATGTTTGAGATGTTAAAACAAGATTTCATATCATTGTTTGATTTTTGTTTAGTTAATAATTTACTCTACTTTAAATATTTAGAAATTACAGAATTGGTAAATTTAAAAAATGTTAGTATAGATAAATGAGGAATATGAAATGATACAGAATATGTAACAACTTAATGTTTTTAATCGCACGTCTTCATTGTCTATTAAATCTAAATTTGGTCTAATAATTTACCACGCGTGAGCGAGGCCGTGGGCGAGAGCAAGGGGAGCGTGGACGATGGGGGCGGGGTGGGACTGAGACAGACTCTGGACGGACACGGAGTGGGATCCAGCGATGCCAGCGACGATGGGGGCAGAGTAGGCAGAGATAGCGGGGGCGACCAAGGGGGCAGAGTAGGCAGAGATGGCGGGGGCGACCCAGGGAGCAGAGTAGGCAGCGACGGCGGGGGCGGCGACCACGGGGGCGACTACACCGTGACCGGCGAGCTGGCGAGCAGCAACAGGCGACACGTTAGCGGCAACTCCGTCGATCTGGGCTGCGGCCACTTGGGCGGCGTTGACTGCTGACCAGGCGTGGTCCTCAGCGGCGTTGATGGCGCGGCCTTGGATCTCTGCGGCTTGGTCGTTGACGGCGCGGACGTGGTCGGCCACCTGCACGTGGGCGTCGATGGCGGCTCCCTGGATGTCACCGGAGTTGACGGGCAGGGCCGCGGGGACAGCGGCGTATGCCAAGTGAGCTCCGTGGGCGAGGAGCCCGGCAGAGTAAGGTGCGGCCAGCAGAGCACCGGAAGGTGCGGCTGCGGCGCAGGCGAAGACGGCGACGGCTACAATCTATGAAAATATAAATAGTATTAAAAACCTTGACTCATGAATAAATTAAACTTCAAGTATTTTAACAACGAATCGATTGTAATTTAAAGGATTATTCTAGTAAATATCTAATTGAGAGGATTCATTAAAAAATGGACTCGACAAAATCTGGCACAAAATAACTAAATATCCGTCAATAGATATCACAATTCACAGCACAAGTGGAGAACGTTGTCGGTAACTAATGGAGCTTGTAACAACGACCCTTGGTTTCTGAGAGTACGCAATAAAACCCACCAGAAATCTCATCGTGCACTTCTGTTAGACTGCTCGAAAGCTACTGATTGATCTCATTACGTTTCAGTCAGCTTTTATACTGTGTCTATAATGACGCGAAACGGAACTTCGAACATAACTGGCTTTCAATGGCGTAGAGTGCAGGAAGGTTAAAAATGAAGTTTCTTGAATAATCTGTAAGATTTACGTTTTAGTAACTTAGAATGTTAGAAAAACTGTTTAAATTTATTGTTCCTTTAAAAATATTTGCATCTAATCGATAAAATAACTTATTAAGAAACTTAAAAACTAGTAGCTTTAGGTGATAAGAGTATATGATACATATTGTTCACTAAAGTTACCAAGGTTGGACATGTCCATTGATACGTAAGATCACACACTAATTACAATTTTAATTAATTTAATAAAATGTCAAATAAAGCGTTATAATTTCAAGTTGTTATATAACTACTTTGATTTCTGTATTCCGTAGTCTCCAGCAAAATAACTTTTGTTCCCCTTCATTACGTTTCCCACACCTAGTAATTTAGGACTTCGCCTTGTCCATCCATTATGATGGTAACGGAAGAATTTTATCAACATAATTATACATCTATATCATCACATTAATCGACTTTCACAAAGGCGCAATTTCCATATGGGTATGTACATTATTTTTTTCAAATTAACGATGTATCCTGCATATAATAGGGTAGACAGGGTACCTGAAGTTCCTCACTTTCTGCCAAATTCGAGGCATTGCATGTTAAGTGGTGGTTTGTCTGTTGAGAAAATGTTATCTTATTTTTTCTAATATTATAAATGTGAAGGTGAGAATTCTACTTTCAAACAAAAAGCACTGGACAGATTTATATAAGTACATACTTACATTAGAATAACAAGATGTTTAAGCGGGCGAAGCCGCCTTTGGATTGCTAGTATTTTAAATATAAACGAGTAGGGATTGAACCCACGACCATCACGTTTTTCAAACGCCGTCCCACTGTGCCATAAGGGCGTTAATTACATCATATAGTTTTTATTTGTTGTTGTGATTAAGTAAGATTAAATGATTTGGATAATTCACGCCGCGTCGTCAGGATTTTACGACGTCGAGGAATGTGGAGGTGCGCGGTTCACTTTACATCTAAATAAACCAAGTTACAAATTACTTTAATGTGCCACTTGTTGTTTTTTTTTTTGTACATAAAATTTGCACATTTTTTGCTTTGGAAAGTAGGAAAATTTATATTATTATTATTTATTAAATATTTAATTAAATTAAATCAGCTTCACGATGTATATTGCACACAGCATGGTAGGCAGAGGGAACCTAGTGTTAAGTCACTCACTCACTCAGGGTCACCCCGTTCCCCACTTTCCGTCGAATTCTGAAGGCATTGCGTGTTGAGTGGCTGAACTCAACTCTGCACTTTGCCTCTATACTAGAACAAAAAAATGGAAATATAAATTTAAATGAATATTTTATTTCCTCGAATGGGTATCGAACCCACAACCAGTCGCGTTTAAAGTCACACTTTGAACACATTCGTCACATTCCTCATTCATTTTACAAGGCATGTTTAACAATATGCGTATTACGTACGACCTTGTTTTACTTTCCGTTCATTTGGAGGTATTGCGTGATAGCTGCACATGCTTTATTAACATTGACTCGAGAGTAATTAGATTTTGCTTTAGCGGTCTATCAGGCTTAAAGAAATATTGCATTACAAATATATCACTAAACTTTAATCTATTATACATTATTATTATTGTTCTTTACGTGATCGAGAGAACAAGAGATATTTCGAGTTTCTATCTTTTTTTTGTACCAGGACTGTTATGATGGGTCAAATGAAGTTTGCTTATTCATCTCTTACCAATGAGTGCTCAGAACCAAATTCAATGACTGGCACTCATACAAATATAAAATATTTTTAAATTACTCGTAGTTTAAATAAAATATTATTTGCCCTTTTGTTTCCGTATAATTTTTAAAAATATAAAATGCTATGGTCATCATAAATAACCAGTTGCGAACCAAAAAACCATTTTATATTCAAAATATAATGTTATAAAAATGTCACCGACCAATTGTACTGTCAAGCAAAACGATTTGGTTGACATTTTATAAAATTGAAATTATTAATATGTGGACCTTGTAGATTATTCGTCATGTCGAACCTTGACAGACGCGGTAGAACATTATGTATGACACTGCTAGGTTTATCGCCTGAAGGCACTATTTACTCGATTCCTTATAAAAACGTAAATTATTGATATATAAATATTTGCAAGATATTCATTTACTTATTTTTTTAGTAGACCTAAGAAACCTATTTTGCTCTCTAAAAATAATAATAAAAAGAGAATTAATAATCACAAAATACAACATTATATAGCTCCTCGTAAAAAATACGTAAACAATTCTCGTTATTGCTTATGACGTAGAAGCCAGTGAAAATTGGTTTTATCCAGATATTTCATCTAAATTGTGCTCAGGGAGGCTGCGTCACATCCTGCTTCCGGTCGCTTGGTACTGGCTTTTTGATGTGGAAGAGTAAAGGCGCCTTAATATTCTATGGGATAGTTCCGCTCTATTCCACGCTAGTTAACTATTATAAATATTATATTTCTTTAACATTTGGAATTCTTAAAAGCTTAAGTTCGTATCTATTATTAATGTCAAATTGTGCTTAAATTTAAACGTTCTAAAAAGGAGAAAATAAAGTTTTTTTTTAATTTAAACAACTCATAACCTCATTATACACAATTTATATGATCATAAAAGCTTGCATAATTTTAATAAATTGGCCTAGGAATCCAAAACTATTAAATATAATAATGGAAATAAAAACTTCATTATCGAATTATATTTTTATAAGCTTATTTACGATTAATACAATTTTTATTAAGATACCACTTAGGCCACTTTGACATTGACAGCCTTAATCTATTCAGGCACCTTTTTGAGTGATGGCTGGATGTAAGGAAAATGAATAATATCACATCTGAAAAAGGAAATTCAAATGACAGGATTAGACCTAAAAGTGTAAGTGCTTCATGTAATGAATTCAAAAAAAAAGCTTTTAAAAAGAGGTTGAAAAAATTTGATAGAATAATTATTTCTTTTTAGTTCGTGTGTTATGTACACATTGTAACAGTTTTTTTAAATATTTGGAATTCAGTATGGTATTATTGTACGGTAAGACAAAATAGGAGAAGACTATAAGGAGACGTTCGAAAACATTTACTAAACATTATTTTTATTACATAGATACATAAATAACTTCATGTATCTCATCATAAAAAGAAGAAGAAATTCAATTTATTATATCTTTAAAATAATCAGCAAAAGTTGTATATTTTTCACCCCTCAGTTCCGAATAAAGGCTGTCTCGACAGTAACGTCAATAGGATTGGGCCCTAAAGGGATTTGTTGATTTGCATCTATATTTCGCCATTGACGCCTCCAGACCGGAAAAGGCGTATCCATATTTTATTTACTGGTAAATAATGAAAATCTGATTTTTGATTTCAATATTTTTTCTTTATTTAATTGGGCGAATTAAATGGGAAATGGTGAATTGGAAGTTCGTAGTCATTAAAGCCTTTATATATGTTATATTTAGAAAAAGATAAAAATCAGAAGATATACTTACTTCGAGCTCAGTGGCGTGCCATTGGAGAGGCCTATGTCCAGCAGTGGACGAGGACAGGCTGATGATGATGATGATGATGACTTACTTATACTTATATATTTTCTTATTATATTTGTTTATAAGTAACAACAAGATATATAAAAAGTACTATTTTCACTATGGTAAATGAGTTACTTAATATTAAATCATCATAAAAAGTATACTAAAAATGTATGCTAAAATTGCAGAAATAATGCAGAAGTTTACGCTTTTTCAATTACCTAGAGCTGCTGCAGCGCTAATGTACAAGTACAGTGCAAAATATTACCATTTTTAACGTAACTAAAAGTAGTATACAGATGCGTTAAAGAAATGCTTATTACTATAACATTTCAACTATTTTGCCTTTATATATTTGTCATATTTATCTAGAAGGAACACCCTAAACGCTCAGTGCTTACAGCGTCTGACTCTTCGTTCCCCACTGGGGGGAATAAAATATCAACCTAGTGGTAAACCTAAAATCTAATGATAAATCACTCTGTTCTCCTTACTTCGCTACCTTATTTTTATTACACGTGCTGTATCGTAGAATTTAATGTAATACCTTGCCAAATCAAATTTTGAACTTACAAAGAACTATGTCACAACCACAGTTTATTATGAAGAATTATTATATTTTCTGGTAAAAGAACATTTTATAAATAATTTTATAAAATTTAAATACACATTTTCCATTAATATAACAAAAAATATAAAATAGATATCACAAAAGATAGATGCAGACATGTTGAAATGAAATGAATGAACAATAATTTCTGCATCGATTGCTTAATAGATTGGTTGCGGAACAGGACGGACGTCTCCCGTCGTCGTACAATGAGACTAATTTTACACTTATAAATGTAAGTTGAAGTTTAAACTATTTATGGAATAACATTTCTTGTAAACTAAAGTTTTTTTTTAGGTTCACACTGTATCCCGTATATGGCACGGTAGGTATAGGGAACCCAGTATTAAAACATTCCGTTCCCGTTAATAAACAATTTCAGAATCAGTGAAAGTCGAAAAGGAAAGTGAAGAGTGATTATACTAGACTGAGTATCTGTGCAAATAATACACAAACCTTACTTAATGAAAATAGAATTCAAGCCATCTCTAATTTTCAGTTAGACTTTAAATATCTGGACCCTTAGAGGTTGACAGGTATATCGAGTGCTTTAAGAGAGGACAATAATTTTTCCCAGTTATTCTTACTAATTTTATTAGACATTTATTACATTTAAAATGTAAAAAAATATTATATACTAGCTTTGTAGATCAAAAATACGAGGTTTATTCGGATTATATTAAGATGTTTGCTCGTCTGTTCGCGTAAGCCGTCTTGGAGAGGAGCTCAAACTCATGGCATTAAGACTTAACACGCACTCGACATGTATGAAGCCTTTAATTATTCCGCTTTCCCTTAAATCTTAACATACATTCACGTCTCTTAGTTTGTAATTTAAGATGGAGTTTAAATATTTCAATGTGTGGGAAAAATAAAAGAATATTTAGGATGGTATCTTTAAAATAGAGGATAGTCGTGGCACAGGTGTAACTAGAAGAGCAAACGCGACTGGTACTGGGTTCGATCCCCACTGAAATAATTATTTAAAAATAATACTTAAATTAAATTATAATTATAAATCAACATTAATTATAATCTAATATTACTTCGAGGAAAGAGGCACAAAAAAATATTGCCATTATCAAATTTCGTACACTTAAACAAAACAAAGAATCTAGATAATTCACAAAAAAGAAACAAAACAGAAGATAAATAATTTACAGAAAAACAATATTTATCTTAAACATACTTATAATTATTTATTATTGTCGTAACAAGCATTTCATTTAGGTACTTTAGACGACGACGAGAGTCAATTTCCACTTCAAATATTAATTAAACAATCTTTTCTATTTTCCGAGCCCATATTTGTAGTTACTAATGAGGCTATAAAATAATATTATTATTGTCACTGTTAAATTATTATTATCGTTGAGAAAAGGAAAAAGAAATTTCAATTTTTATACATACATATACATATTATACATTTACTATTTATTTATATTTGTGTACGTTTTAAGTTTCTCGAGTAACTACCCATATGCCCGAAGCAACATTATTTGTTATTCAAATTAAAACACTTTTGTATGAGTATTTTGATATACATAATTCTTGACAGTTCACAGACAAAGGTTAGAAATGTTTATAGATTTTTTTTCTTAGCTTTCCGCATAGGTATAGCAAGAAACTGCAAGAGAGCAATAATAGCACTTATGATGGGTGGGATTACTGACGGGTTGGGTTCAGTGACGTCACTGTCTTATTATTCTGCAAATAATAATGAAACTTGCCAGGATAGGGTCTAGCCAAGTCCAGCTACTAGGTTCAGTCAAGCACATCTATTTCAACATTATAGAAAATATTTCACAACCTCATTTATATATAAAATGTAACATTTCATTTGGCTTTAGATAGTTCGTCTCAAAGGACTTTTCCTGGGATATACGTGCACGATTGTGCAACTAAAGCGGTGCCGTCGCGAGCCACAAGCATTTCATATTTCGTCAGCGCATCGATGCACGAAAAGGCGAGTCGGGATGGAAATTCTATTTTGGCATCATTATTTTCAAGTGGTTGACGTTTTGTAGAGCCCTCCATTTCATTCCCGATAGCTCTGTGTATCATTTTGATGAAATACTCGTAAATTCACTATTGAAATATCTAAATCTGAGAGCATTTGTAATATCAGATGGGATTTTCATAAAGCTAAAATAATATTGTTTTAAGTGGAATTATTTGAATAAAATAATAAAGTATGTACTTAGGGATTTCAATAGTTTGTTTTTACGTTATATTTTATTATGTCTACAGTCGGAATATTCATTAAACACAAAACCGTCAATGCAACGGTTGTGGGTTCTATTTCGGCTCAAATGATAACATATATATGTATAAATTATATAATATGTATAATAAAAAGGAGAAATTAAAAAAAAAACAATTTTAATCCCCTTAAGCATAGTTAAAATGTAATAAATTCTTATAAATAGACGAAACAGCGACAATCCAAACCGTGTGTTATGAGATATGTATTCGTACGCGTGGAAAAATTGCACTAAATCGTTTTTATTGCGTATAACGTGTGTGCACCCTCCCCTATTTAATGGCTGGAAAGAATTTGCATATGAAAAATATATGTGATATTTAGAAAATAATATAGTTAGAAAGGAATTTGCTGATTGAATAATTATATATACAAAATACAGTAAAAGTAAATCTCCTTGACTATTTTTGTAGTTAATAAAGGACATGTCACTGTCAATAACTTTTAATTGAAATTTAATTTGAAGGCTGATAATTTATATTAATTATATAGATTGTCGAACAAACGTTACATAATTCGTTTATTTATAGTTTTTGAATAATTTGTATCCGAGAAATTCGGTTCTGCCACTCAACGCGCAATGCCTCCATAATTCGGCAGAAAGTGGGGAACGGAGTATCTTGACACTAGGTTCCCTCTGCCTACCCTGCTGTGTGCGGGATACAGCGTGATGCTGATTATTTATAAATTCGAAACGGAAGTGTCTTAATGTGAACGGAATCTCTTAACACTAGGTTAACAGGGTGCCTCAGCAAGGTGTTGAGTGTAGGATACACCATTAAGCTGAAAAGAAAATAATTAAGAAAACTTGAATTTTCTAATCGTACCACCTATATTAATTATAATTCCATTTACATTTCTCAAACTTTATATTCAACATTCCAGAACACATTCCAAAAATGTACTACGAACTTCGTGCTTACATCTGAATAAACAGAATTTCATTAGGACAGCTCGTGCTTTGTGTACTAATTTCCTTATATCATAGGGGCTTTTTGTTACTGCCAAGTGACAGACGAGCAGGACCACTGCTGAGCTTCCCGTTACAAATAAATTATAAAATAAAGCTTTTTAGTATTATCTAAAATATTATTTTACAAAGAAAATGAGGTATTTTTATGAGCTCTTTTGGTTCGGCAAAAAGCACGACTTGTCGTGTTGACGACACGATTGTATCGCGGTGGCAGTGGTTCCGATCGTCGTCATTTAGGGGAATGAATAATTGTAATATTCCCGCCCTGGAGAAATTAAATTAAGCGCGGCATCGAACTCGTCTCGAGTTCAGGTGGAAAATGAAGAATGGAGTGCCATGACACTACATACTCTATGCCTACCTTACTGTGCGAGATAAAATGTAAGTTGTAAAAAAACATCTTTCATCTACTTTTTACCTATATTTTACCTGATAGTTATTCGAGTTTATATATAACATTTTTTATTATGATTATAGAATAGAAAAATTCAATATTTTAAATATTCTTCTTGAAAATCTATATATTGCAAAGTCCATAATTTCATTTCCAATATTTTTTTGTACTATACTTTTATGTAAAACTATTAATATACTCAATGCTGGGTTTTGCGATTTTAAAATATTGAAAGCGATTCTATAAATTACTTTATTTTACTATTTATGAAAATATAACCGTCAGGTCATGAATAAAATAAAATTGTAACAGATTTACGGATTGTTGTACAAACTTATTGCAGGATTTTTTTTTCTATTAATAATATACATAATTATAATGCTGTATTAAGCTTTGGGTTTCCTCTCGCAATTTGCGACACTTAAAAACTTTTTCTTACGTTAAAATTTAGAAACTTATTATGTCTGCCATATAGAACTATGCTGGCTGTGTTCAGACATTCACCTCCAAGACTATGCCTTACCTGTGATTAGGTGTGATTAAGGATATTGGTCAGCTGTCGACCTCAGCATTATTAGATGGCGAAACTGAAGGCCAGGCATTATACTTCCGTAGCAGAGCGAAAAAAAATTAAAATAAATAATAATTCATTTCCTCGAATGGTGGTCGAACCCATAACCGTCGCGATACACTCACACCCTTGTGGTCCTGCGCCACGACGGACTATTTATATTTATTTAACGTTACATTAAATACGAGTGAATAAACTATGTCGAAAGGTCAGTGAAGGGGCGTAAAGCGGATACTCTCTGGATGCAAATAATATTTTATGAGTCATCGGAAAACGCTTGCCGATAAAATTACACATTCCGATACGTCAAATTTTATGTTAATAGTCTTTAATATGTAAATAAAATGGACAGGTTTTTCATTTTATTGCAATAATAAATTATATTATTAACAATAATATATTGTATATTATAGTATAGATAGGCTTATATGTACATAGTTTTAATATGTATTTTATTTTATTTTTCAATAAATTAAATATAAGTATTTTTCAATTTAACGCATAAGTGTTAAGATAGACCTGGTGTTAAGACACCCCCTTCTTTTCCTAGATACCTTATATTTAAAGACTAGTGGGCCCGGACGCGGCTACGCCCGCGAAAATATAAGCCTAAATAACTAAAATAAATTAAAAAATAATAATAAGTAGAGATTTATTATTAGAAAAAATATTTGAGTAACCGAAATGAACAAACAAAAGAAGTAAAAGTAACTAAAGGAAATTCTTAATATTAGAAAAAGTACCTAAAGTTGCCGTGCGCGCGAACTATACATTTTTCTATATTAAATAATTATTAATTTTTTTGATTAAAATTACGATATTTTAAGTGTATAACATCGGTATAGATAACCGAACTGAGATAAATTAATTATAAGCAGCAAATAATTACATAAAAAATAATAGTAATTCGAAAATACATAAAAATTTACAAAATCATCAAAGTCATCTGTCCGTTCGCGTCGGTCATACTATACCACTCGTAGGCTAGATCATTCCGAATCAAAATATATATATATATATTTTTTTTAAACTATAATTTCCATCTAGATGAAATGCTAAAAGTGACTATTATATTTATTTTCATAAGGATGAATATCAAATTATAGAAATCATCTAATTTTTGTTAATGTATACAAATCTATATCGGCGTGCGCCATGTATGCATCAAGCAAACTCACTTTGGGTGACGTTTTCTTAAAACAACAAACTTTGCAAGCCGTTGCTTAGCAACGCGTAGCGACGATTGTTATTAACATGGCGGAATAAATTCCATGTCAAATTAATTATTTTAATATATTGGTATATATAGAAAATATTACAAATATGAGAAAAAAAAGTATCCTATGTTCATCCCGAGGCTCTCGAGTATCTCTATATGAGTATTTTATCACAATTAAATTAGCGGTTTAGGCCTGATTGCGTAAAAGACAGACAGACAGACAGACAGACAGACAGACAGAGTTACTTTCGAATTTATAATATAGGTATGGATCGTAGATTTGAAGAATGTATGACGCGAAGCTTCATAAAGTTGTTTATTACGAAAATATTACAGCATGGTATTTTAGTGAATGAAATATTTTGGCAAAGTTTAAGAATGTTAACTTAGAGTCAAAATACAGTTATTTCTCAAATGTTTAATTATTCAATTTTTACGTAAATTTGTAAAAGCAAAATTAAAATGATTGAAAATTTAAAATTATGGACTAAATTTAACTGAAAAAAAAAATATATAGAAGCAGTTACATACATTTCAACTGAGTTACGGATAGATTTGTTGGTAGAAAAACATATCTCTTACAGTCAGAATGGTAATTCAAATCCACTAGGCTGCTTTAACAATATATAAACATATATTATTAAATAACATACTATTCTGCTATGAGGTAAGTCCAAAATAACCAATACAAACCTCATAACTTGGACTTAACGGCTCTATGTAGACCTTGCTCTAAATTTAACAATTTTCTACAATAGGAGCACGTAAAGTTCGCCGTAAAACCATTTTATTGGATACTATACATTTATATACCCACAACTACGTAACCACAGAGTGAAATAATGCTATACATATATTTTTGTCGAGCTGGTGATTTTTTTCAGCTTACATATGAATGATTATAGGCTGTGGCATAATTGTAGATGTTTTGTATGTAGCGTGATTATTTTTTACGAGGTGCGTCGCGCCGCTCCTTTATGTATATTCTCTACTATTCAGTAATAACACTTGGACGAGAAAACCTGTAGAAAGGGGGAACCTTTCTTAGTTTACAATCATTATGTTGCTTTATACAAATTATGATTTTTTTATGCAATTAAATGGCCACAATTCCACAAGTGGCAAAGAGGCTGGCAACGGCTGGATGCGAAGAGCTGAAGATCGAGATCAGTGGCGTGCCATTGGAGAGGCATATGTCCAGCAGTGGACGACGACAGGCTGATGATGATGATGATGAATTTTAAAGCATTTTTTATGGTTATACATATCCCACATTTTATGAGACAGGTAAGTAGGATATATAATATACGAGTAATATTTTAAATATAATTATATTTGCGTTTTCTTTTAGACATTAATAAAGGCAATCGATATATTTAATGAAGTTGTTACTTACGTATATTTATTTAAATTAGTTATTTAATAGCAGTACCTACATATATTATGAGACTGTCGCGGTACAGTTTAAGTGTTACTGTAAACGCGACGGTTGTGAGTTCGATTTCTACTCGAGAGATTAAATAATTTTCATTTCCTTGCTTTGGAGCTGCCATACACCACGCAATGCATCACGAAAATGCGCGAAAAGTGCGATATACAGCGTGTAGCTTATAAATAAAATACAGCATGTATAATAGAAACATATACATATTACATGCAAAAACCTTTTATTAAACCTAGCATATATTGGACGAGCTTAACATTTTATAGTATAACCGACACCTTTATTTGCACACTTAGCACCCCGTTACGTTACCCCGGTGGTCTAGACACGCGTCTATTGAAATACATGGGGAATACCTGTCAGATTGTATGTTTGGGAAACGAATCATTTTACGATTTGCCTAGCTTTGGATATACTTACACTATTCGTTTATATGAAATATGGTTGTGGCTGGGTTATTTAAATATACATATAGGTATATATTTTTTATACTCTACACATACAAGCCTACTTATCCCTCCTACAAAACCACGTAAAACTAAAATATGTCACAAAAAGATGAAATCTTTGGGCGAGCAAATGTCCCAGCGGGCGGAAATAGAGCAAAATTGGATGTCGTGTCCAACAGATATATACTACTGCGATGTAAAGCTACTCTATGGAAAGTTTGTCTTTTTGTCTGTCCAGGCTAATTAATGAAACATCTGGACTAATTTTTATGAAACTTTAAAAGTAGTAGTATCGATTTATAATTTTTATTTTAAGGATAGGTTTTTGTTGAAAAATAAATAAAAATAGGCTTACATACTTAATACATACTACAAGCACCAACATGAGAGTCTCTCAATCTTCTTATATTATCCTTAGGAGCACTCCAAGACGTTCTTCGTTGTCGTCAACAATATTACGTCGATAAGCTACTCCGCCTCTATCTATTTCAGTCAAAAATACTAAATGTACAGACAAAATATTTTTACTGTTTTATTATAAGTATAGATAAAGCCATGAAAAATCGTAAAATTCCAATTTTTCTCTTTGAAATTCGTACGAAAATACGAGCAAAAAAAATTTGAAATAACTTTGTTAGAAAGGACGTCAAGGTTCCGAAGTGACCCTAGGTGCATTCCTGGGGCGATCCTATTTGTAAATTGACGTGGGTAGCTTCAAAAGGTTTTGTATATAAAAATATAAGTATACTAATAATAATTACCTGTACAAGCCGACAGATTATAGGTTCGATTTCTATTCGAGAAAATAAAATATTATACGAGTATGTTTTCATTTCCCCGCTCTAACAAAAGCGTGGTGTGGAGTTGCGACACACAACACACAATGCCTCTAGAATTTAACTAGGCTAGGTTCCCAGGTTCCCTCTAACTGCCATGGTAAAAAAAACCATAAAATCAATCGTGTGTCATCAAAAAACCAGCCAGAAGCAATTTGAAACTATTTGCACAGCTAAAATAATTTACTTTTACATTTTATTTCTTAAGACTTAAATATACACAGAATCAGGATTTCTTTCTTTTAAAACTTATATATAACAAGGGACGAAAAAAAGTTAACGACAATCAACTCACTTTCCCCTCAATGAAACTGCTACAGAAGTGGAACTTTTAAAAAAACAGGCCTTGGGTAAGATTTACCTTGTTTGAGCATTAGCATTTCAAAGATCTGACAAGTTGAAGAGTGAATTTCTTTGACTTAATGTAGAGGACGACAACAACAATGCCCTAATTTGAAGGTAGTTAATGTTGTTTTTTATTGAAATCGATTTGGATTTATTCAGATTTCAGATATGGTATATCGAAATAATTAAGGTAATGGAACAGCCTATCCAACGCAAAAATATTTGTGCAATTTGAACCAGCAGTTCTTGAGATTGGCGCATTCAACCAAACAATCTCTTCAATTTTATAATATACTAGTGGACCCGGACGCGGCTACGCCTGCTTGAAATATAATTATATAATTTCTATAGAAATATAATTTCAATCTAGATGAAATGCTAAAAGTGACTATTATATTTATTTTCATAAGGATGAATATCAAAATGACGCGGTAACGAACGCGGTCGCGTAGCGACGACGGTTGTTATTAACATGGCAGAATAAATTGCATGTCAAATTAGAAAGTATTTTAATTTATTAGTATATATGTGTAATGTAATATTATATAGCCTATAGCACTTCTGAAGAATGCAGCTTTCATACAAAACAAAAACAAAGTAAATCGATCCAGTAGATCCAGAGATCTTAGCGTTCAAACAAACAAACAAACAAACAAACTCTTCCGCTTTATTATATTAGTATAGATATATAGTATAGAAGTATAGAAGTATGGATAAATTGACTTCTAATATGAAAATTTGCGTATAAGTCGTAGAGACCGCCATACTAATGTTTATGCCAAAGTTTAAACAGAAGCGAGATTGTGAAGTAATAAAATACGAACTTGGCAACGACGCCCAACTTTTGACTATCTGACTAGTCATAACGACAGTTTATGTTCTTTAGAGCCCTTTGGCAAGTAGGAAGCAATGGAACTGTAATTATTCAATAATAGCTGTTAAATAAACAACTCTATTACTATTTAAATAAAGTACTTTTTACGATGATTCTTCGACGAAAAGCACCAAAGTGAAGGAAAGGAAGTTGTCTTGGATTCGTCCTTAATTGATTGTATCTTTCAAACGTAGTCTTGTTTGGATCAACTTTAATAGAAGTTTCAATTTTATTGTTTATTGCTTTCATTTTATATTAAACACTTCTTAAAACTTAGCTTTGTAAGGCGAGACGCTTATTAAATTCTGTCAATAAGTTTTTAGGTCACAATCTAGATTAAATGTTTTAGTCATCATTTGATTTTTTAACTAAAATATTTATGTGTTATGCTAACGAATTTACAGTTAATATAAATTTTAATTTTATATTTTTTAAATAAGGTAAAATGGACAAATTATGATTTTCTGACTAATTATATCTTTTGAAATTTTACATAGTTCAACTGAAACTGTAACTGTCATGCAAAATCTAAACTCTATTTTCCACGCTAAAAGCATACAGCATTCGATTTTTCCTTTCAGAATCCACATAAAGAACTAACGTTAGTACTGGTTCGGTAAAAAAAACTGTAAACTTTTTACGAGTCTCTAAGCCCTTTGCACTCGAGCTAATATTAGTGCAGACTTTTTATTGGTTTTCGTGACCAGAACTTACTTAGAACGTGTATGAAGATTAATAGTGACTAATTTTGGAAAAAATTTGGAAATCCTTCTTTGCAGTATTTTTAATAGACATTTGCAAGTTTAATAATTAATGTATGAATCTATTACCGAGCAACGTAAACGTAAACGTTCTTCAACATGGAATGCAATTCGGCGAAAAAGGGGAAACGGAGTGTTTTAACACGAGGTTCCCTCTGCATACGCTGCTGTGTGCGGGATACAGTGTGAAGCTGATTTTTATTTTTTTTTTATTTTTTGACTTACTTATTTTACAGCATTTATTCTTGTTGCAGCAAATCTTTAATTACTGGTTTTTATCTTACCAATATAATGTACATATTCGATAATGATTTACGCAAAATGATAACGTTTTAATGTGATATATTCCACGTAACGAGCTTTAAGCTCATTATTTATGAAATTAATGTAAAAGCTAAATAAGCGGATTAACTAATACGTGACGTACATACGTTAATTTGGACTCAGGGGCACAAAGTTTGACTCTAAACGTTTGACTGGTTGTGGGTTCGATCCCCACTTAAAGAAATAAAATATTTATTTAAATTTATATTTCCATTTCTTCGCTCTGGTGTCGAGGTGAAGCGCGACGTTAAGTTCCGCCATTTCACACCCAATACCCGCAACATTCGACGGAAAGTGGGGAACGGAGTGTCTTAACACTAAGCCTCTCCGCCGGGCGTGCTGTGCGCGGGGAACTATTACGTATATGTTGTGTAAACAATAATAACAGAGACATATAATATATCGAATTCGTAGTAAAACTTTAACCCGTCAAAGGTAATTCGGCATTAATAAATCAATATTGTTTCTTTCCATTTTTGTTTTTTAATTTTTGATTTCTAATCTTGCTCTTTTTTTATTTTCTTGACTTTTTCTCAAGCATTCAAAAATTATTATAATTGATGCCTACAGAAAGGCTTAAAAATAAAAGAAAACAAAATAAATATAGATATATAGTACGGTGTAACGGAACGCCATTAAGCCGGAAGGCACATGTATGTATAAGTAAAGGCCCGACCAATGACCGCGAGCTCAATGCATTAGACAGTATTGGAGAAACTATCATTGATTCTATACTAAGCAGTAAGCACTTAGTTTAATTGCTATATTAAGCTTTTAAGCTTCGAGAGAAAATAATATTAAGAATTTAAAATGATTATTTACTTATTTAACTTTGTTGAACATTTTTTATTACAAAAGTAAGATATATACCTACAGCAAATACAAAAAATACGTAATTGGTTTTTTTAAATATTTAAATATCAATTTTATGAAGTAATGTATTTTAACCATACATTGTTCCTATGGTATACAGGGAAAATTAAAACAAAAATATGGCCACTTCAGAATCATCTTTTTACATTTTACAAGATCATTTCCAATATAATATAATTATTATTAGATTACTTTAAATTTAAACTTATTTAGAAAAATAGTTGATTATAAAAAGTACTCTATGATGTGACTGTAAGTTAAAATGCTTTAGGCAAAAGCTTCTAACATTATTGGACCTATCTTCCAGAGCACTTAGGTTGATTGCCACTTGCAGAACCGAAATTGAAATATTGTTGAAAAAAATATGGAAAACTTGAAAATTTATATGATACTGCACCAAAATGCGAACATACTCTGATATTTCCCAATAGTACCTACTATCCTACTAGTTTCCGATTAATATTGTAACTTGTTGGAAACTAGTGCAAGAGTGAAATTAAATTTTGAAAATATTTTAAATAAATATGAGGCTGTCGTCGTGAAGCAGGGGCAAAAGTAAACGCGACGGCTATAATAGACAACGGAGTGTCTCAACACTATGTTCCCAGGTTCCATCTGTCTACCCTGCTATGTTCGAGAAAAAAATATAATTATTAATATTACTATATTTATTTGACTAGAAAACTATGAAATATTATTAATATATCTATTTAGACTTTAGAAGATATTTATCTTTCCTTTAATTCTATTAATAACTTACAAAAGCATTTAAAATTGTTTTATTTTCATTTAATCAAACTGTGCTCGTATATCGACAGATTTATTAATTCGATGCATTCGATACAATGACACACGTCTGACGTCAAACGTATGGCAGCCAATATGTTACTGTCGATCGATATTCGATTGTAGTGATTTCAATATAAATTCGAGATATTGAATTGACAGAGTAAACGGTATTTAACAGATGACATAGTAATTAAAAGATGTAAAAAATATAATATCTAACCTAAAAAATGCCATTTATATTATTTACTAGCGACCCTCTTGCGGCTTCGCCCGCTTTTACTACTGGATTATTCATATAATGTATGTTTGCAAAGCACTTAAGATAATGTGAAAATTAATTAAACCCTAATGCAACCCGCATTTTCGCAGTTTCAATAAGGATTTTCCAATTGTTTTACACAGCAAGGATTTTTTAGTAGGTACCGTAATTTTAAATCTGTGCTACTAATCTTTTCAAGTACTTATTAAAATATATTTAAATGAGTATTTTTAGATAGTTAAATGACTATTTTTAAACGGAAGAAATTATAAACAAAAACCTACCTACTAATAACTACTATAAAAATATGAAACCAAATATATCGCGCTGAAATAATACATTCAACTCCAATTATCCAATACGTGCAGACGCATCTACATCTTCGTTGCTATAGAGGCAGGTTGGTTTTTTTTTCGAGCTTGTGGTTAATGCTGAAGAGAGTATTCTGTCCCTGATGAAAAGCAAGCACTACCTGGCTGCCTATGAGGAAAATTAAATAGAATGCATCGGCCGGGAATCGAACCCAGGCCGCCCCCGTGGCAGGCGAGCATTCTACCACTGAACCACCGATGCGTGTAAAGCAGGCGGGCGCGGCGGATGCATGGTGAGTGGCGAGCCGTTTCGCAGCAAGGATTTTTTGATATTGTAACAACTTCTAAAGTACTTATTAAAATGTAAAACAATAAAGGACAGTTTTGATCTACATTAAATGGCCAACGTAACTAATATACTTTTTTATATGCTGAGAGTAAGGGATAAGTGAAACTTGAGTAACATACAGCTGATGTGTGAACGGCGGGATGTGTCAACAATTAAATGCCTTTTTCTGTAAAACTATTCACAATTTCGAAATAGTGTAAAAAGCAAATTTTATCTTCGTTTAACGTAGAAATTTAATAAAGTATTTTAAAGGATAAGGATTAATACCATTATGGAAAAATATCCCTCACAATAAAAAATATATTAAAATTTTTATTTTTAGACAGAAAAATGATCACTACACGTTATTCTAAAAAGATACGAATATGCCGTCGCGAACTTTTTTGTAGATCTTATTAAGAGGAACAATACTCCAGTACATTATTTTCATGTAGTACTTACCATTAAAGCAGCGCATTCGCGAAAGTGTGTTGATACACTATTAGGGTAGGACTTTAGACACATTTATCGTATTTATGTTAATTTACATAAGAATGTACAAATGATAAACTATATATAAACCTTCTACGAAAAATACTCGACCTAATGGTGAAAACCGCATAAAAATCCGTTGGGTGATTTAGAAGAAGAAGAGTTAGAAAGTTCAGACAGACACGAAAAGCGACTTTGTTTTATAAGATATAGGATGCCATAAATACCATTTAGATACCTTAAATACCTTTTGTCAGTTAAAATGCTACTCAGCTTACTTAATCTACATTAATGATATTAAAAATAATCATGCAGGAAACATCTCCAAAAGTTTTATAAAACCTCTTAGAAAGCTTAAAAAGAATTAAGCCAACAAATCAATTAATAGAATAGTTTGACTAAAAATTCTAATAAATGAACGAATGAATGAAACATGACAGCATTTGAATTGCTAAAAACTCAATTTAGCTTTAAATCGAATACAGCTTTATGCTCGTAATGGAGCACAACGCTAAAAGTACCAATTTCCTTTCAACAAGTATTTCGAATTTTTCGTAAAATATCTCAAAAGAATCATCGAGGCAGAAAATACCAAGACCGCTCTCTTATTATATTTACTTTGTGTCTTAAAATTTAGATTTTGAAAGCATCTAATCTTAAATAAGATTTTATACTGTATAATTGTTTCTTTTTTGCCAGTGTAGATATAACAATATTTTTTTATGACAAAATAATTAATTATCATTTGCGTAATATATATAAAATAGAGATATATTTACAAAAAAACAGTGTTGGATTTAGCCCCGCTATCACCAGCCAGATTACACCTGATACACCAGACGGGTATGAACTCCGTGTTGGGGTGTAATAGGAGAAGTATGTGACAAGTTTTCACCTTGCCTCAAATATTACCCTTAAATTGGTGCCGCTCTCCTACTATAAGAAAACAGATACAAAAATAATGCAGGCTGAACAGATATATCCACAATATTGTTTAAATTATATCAGTATGAAATTACGTGAAAAAAATATAAAATAAATATTTCAAAATTTTCCTCCATATTCCATTGTAGGTATCTTACTTTCAGAAATATTATAGTCTGTTCTTAAATTATAGCAAAACGCCAGTAGTTTCATGAATATATTACAAAAGGTAGGAACTAGAAACCAAGGAGATTGCATATAATATTCTGCTGCATACGAATAAGGAGAGAAAGAAATAATTAATAAGGCGGTTAACATTTGTATGGCAGAGGTAAACTTTGTGACCTACTATACATTTTGGAGTGAAATCATATAATCGACTTTGTTTTATATTCAATAGGAATATTTATTTGTTTAAATAATAAAGTTTTTCGCCTATTTTCTGTTCCTGGTGACAATATTTCCCAGCCGCCATATTTTCAATGAATTTATATGGGGTATTTTATATTGACATGAATTCTAAAAGTGACTTCAATTCCAACTTAGACTAATTTTTACATTTCATTCATAGCTATTCTATTCTTTTTTATTCTAAACTAAAGACGATATTTTACAAAACAAATTGGTTTTTTTTAAGTTTCCTATTACACAGTCAGACACAAAAAAACAAATAAAATAAAAACATAGCGTACAATTTCATCTAAGTCTATGCAAGGCAAGGAGCATGAAGGGCGCATGTAATATTTATATGGGAAAGAAATTACGGCGACTAGCTACTGCTAGGTGCGTGCCCGAGACCATCCCCCGAGAGTACCCTGTTACGGTACACTACGCTAAAGAGAGACGTTTTGTATATATTTTATATGTATACATTTCTCTTGGAAGTGCATCTGAAAAGTGCTTTAGAAAAGGATTATTTGCTTTAAAACTCAATACTTTAAATAGGAAAACAAAAATGTATTTTTATTGTGGTTTAAGCGTCATAGGTATTAGGTGCACATATACGTACATAGTGTTCAGTGAATCGAAGTGATATAACAAGTGTTTAACTAAACCTTTTTTATCAACTTCACGCTGAGAGAACCTAGTATTAAGAAACTCTGTTCCCCATTTTGATTTTAATATGTGTGTGATCTGAGTTGTATTTACTATAGCTTATCTTAATAAATGATTTAATTAAAATTGAACATGTTAAATTTTAAAAAAAATTGCTTTATATCAAACGAAGAGTGCCTTAAATAAAATCAAAAATAAATTTGAATCAACTTCGTATTACATTTACATAATATACGATTCAATTTTCTCAGCATTTTATCAAAATAAAATATGTAAATATTTGAAAACTAATATAGCGTAGAAATTGACTCATATTTCTATACAATTCTTTATACAAGAGAATTCTCAATGCCTTCAAAAGTCTCCGAAACGTTTCAGATGTGGGACAAACAAATCAAATTGGCTGAGCTCCAAGACTTTACGCCTTTGCACCTTTGAGAGATGAGTATGGAAATTGCAACTTTAAAGACGTATTCAACGTCGTGAGCGACAGAGTTAAACTCCGTTGGAGCGGAATATGAAAGTATCTAACTTTACAAAGTAGGTGTTTAAGTTTCTAATGTATGATAACGAAAATGTATATTTATAAGTTACTAAGTCCTTTAGTTACTAAGCATAAGATAACATAATTATAGTGTTTTCACTCTCTGCTTAGTGTTGTTTTTTTATCTGATGTCACAATAAAAAAAATTATGGCAAAAAATATTACTACATTGAAACGTTATTTATTCCTTTAATTAAGTACTTTCTAGTATTCATAGTTGTTATTCATAAAGTTCTACAACAGTGAAGCAAAACGGAAATACAATAAAAGTCAATAACAATGCAGCTAACAACCATATATTGGCATGCATAAAGTATTCATTATTTTATCTTTACGCATATTTCACATCTTGCATGGTCAGTTGTCATATATAACTCTATTTTCTATTTTCTTTAATGGGTATACTATTAAACAATTAGTTTTTTTTAAGCTTTGTAGAATATTGGGGACTAATGTCTTCATCAACGTATGTAATTTAGAGAGTTATTCCACACTAAGACAGAGAAATATTATATATAATATTAAATATTTACGTAACATATTAAAATGTTAATCGTTAGAAGCTGTTCAAACTCTCTGCCCACTAAGCCTGTAATTACGTTAGTAAGTAGGTCATATTCAACTAATTTAGATACTATACACTACATGACTACACTCATGTTTTTGCTTTTGTCCCCTTCTAAGGAAAATTATATATTGGAGAGGAGAATAAAAATTATTTTATATTTCAGCTTAAAAGATTATACTACGCAATTTTACGTTTACAGACAGACAAGCACCAGAGTAATTACTATCACAAAAATGTATCTATATATATAAAATCTTTTGCAAATAAGGGAAGGCAGCCACCGTTAAATGCAATACAAGGACAAAGGACCTCTGAGCATGTTAATTAAAGCTGACAGCCAATCCCACCGCAGCGTGGGCTCGTCAAACGATAGTAATACGTAATTACTGGCGCTTTGAAATAAACATTTTTTTTATCTGTATCATATACAGTATTTTAATTTATCTATCTATATATACGAGGCGTTAAGTTACGTCGCTCGACACGCAATGCTACCAGAATTCGTATCAAAATGGGGAGCAGAAGTGTCCTAGCACTAAGTTTCCATGTTTTCTCTGCGGGATATGGCGTGAGGTTAAAAAATCTTTAATATATCTATCTATAATGTTTTAGGCCGTCATGGCTCACAAGGATGTGATAATAATTTCATGGATAATATGATCATTTTCAATTTTTCTTAAATTCGATTTGATTTTTTTTAAATCTTCAAAAATGTATTATCATTAGATTTTCTCAGAGCCCCAAATTTAACAATATTTATAATATGTAATATATATAGAACTAAACCAAAGAACTTCAACCCCAAATATCGTATGTAAATAGTAATCTTACATATGTCGAGCGTCACCTGTGCGTCTGATATTAGTTCACTTGACCGATGGGCGGCAATACGTCACTGTCGTTGTCCCTCACGATTAGTTCCTATTTCCTTAACCGGATATAATTAAAAACGTTATAAGTCGCCTTTTAATTGCTATAGAATCAATATATTTTTATTTAGTCGACCTCTATTACTATGAAATACTAAGAAATTTAATATGTATTGTTTCCCAGAAACATTTCTCTTCAATAATAGAAACAAGAATTTATTTTATTGAAACAGCGCGAAATTGGCAATATCTCGAATTAGGGCGGAGTGTTAAACTCTCCTATTTTGACAGTATTTTATCTCTACCTAGGGTAGGTTAGGCACCAGAAGAGGCATACGGAATTAAATATGAAGCTCAAGAAAACATCTACAGTTAATGGTGAGTACCTATACAAAAAAACATTTCATTAGTATAATATCGAACCCGAAACCAATAAGCGTGTAACATATATAATTTTCTACGCTAATATTATAAGCGATATAAAAAATTGCACTAATTCTTAACGACACTATTATGGCCTCGACTTATAAAATATGCGTAAAGTGGAGTAAAAGTGCCATAAAAAGTATTAAACTCATAAAACCCAACTTAAAAGGGCGTTATATTTGAACTGAAATATTTTGAATATACTCGTACATATTATAATAGATTTTCTAGCTTATAAAACAATTTTTATGTTAGACTTTACTTTTTTATCTGTTAGTGGATATGTCTATATAGTTTAAGGTTGCATATATGGTTACTATAAATCTATTTGAGTATTTTTAAATTTAGATTAATATTTTTTATCGTAAGGCAGAATAGGAAAAGTAAAGACAATGCATTCTCTGCTTTCCGCCCAAATTCGACTTTAAGGGTGTAAGCTCTTTGAAAACAGTGGTAAAACAAAAATTAACATACTTTAATTATTACTTTAAATTATAAACGCAGACTATGATAATAGTCGTTGACTTTGAATTTAAAAACTTGGTGTATTTATTGATTTTTAAGCCACTTAGAGATTTTATACTAAGTAGAAAATCCCATTACCGAATTGCTTCGCTAAAATTTATATATGACAAAGACCATCGTAGCGCAGTGGAACAGCGTCTGACCGTTAGGTTAGTTCAATCCCCATTGATGGAACGAATTATTTCATTCCGTCACTTACCATGCAATGTCTGAAATACGAATAG
>HE670039.1:0-16516 GCA_000313835.2 Heliconius melpomene melpomene
TCCCTCGGCCATGAACAGGCTACGCTCCTGACCCTTTATTCCGGGTTGTCCGTCCGCTGCCTTCTCATTTAGCATTGCCATCACGTTGGTTGTGGCCAGTGTTGGTGGATTGTGCTGTGGCGGGTTTACTTTTGTGGTTAGTTTTTTCCACTTCTTTGGCAGGCCTCCTGTGGTCTTTTTGAGGGAGGCCAGTAGTTTATTTATTGTTGATTTTGTTGGTATTGTTGGTGTGGGAGAAGCAAAAGTTAAGTGTTAAGGTATTAACGTAATGTGTGTTTATAATTATAACTTAATAGAGGCGTAGTGAGACAGTGTCGGTGTCGATCCTTACTTATTTATGGGGGGGAAGGTACTCGAAGAATTATTTTCACTTCTTTGCTCACTTCGGGTAAAGTGTCTAGTGTCATTATACTGAAATTGAGAACGGAGTGTTCTGACACTAGGTTTTTTCTGTCTACTCTTCTATGTAAGTGATAAAGAGTAAAGCTAATAATAATAATTCGCATTTTTTCACTATTATATTTTGATGACAATAAATTATCTAATTAGAATATTATTAAATGAATTAATTACAAAAATTAAATGAAGTAATTAGAAAAAAAATAATCTGCTAAAAGTACTCGTACAGAAGGAATAATTCTATACTTACAAAAAATAAATCATTTTAAATGAATGATTTACTTATTTATCTACCACATAAAAACCATATTATTTTCGTGGTAAGATTGAACCTATGACCATAGAGGAGCTATTTATATTTTACTATTTGTTTCACTAGGACCACGACCCTTGGATCGCGACCTTGTGGGTCCTTATTTTGGAAATCCTTCATCATATTATTTTTCTTCCTATTAAGAACTCAGGAATATGTTATATGGTTTGATTATATATTTTCCTTAAAGAGAATCAAAAGGTAAATTATGAATTTGAGTTAGATACAGCCTTCTCTCTATTCAATTTGGTGAGTTATTCTAAGCAAAATATACCAGCAACTATTTAGACGAGTAGGTGTGTAATATTTCAATAGATTTTATCATATATTAAAATTAGAGGTAATGTATGAAGTAAATATGATTTTTATGTAACTAGTACTTTAAATGCACTTTTACAGTTTCCCGATTTTTTCGTAATATACTTTCATTTTATTGTATATTGAGTGAGTTTTGTTAAAGCACGAAAATTAACATAGTTAAAATACATACGTATTCATCCGAATGAGGATGGACAGCCTACTGCGGCACTATTCTAATATTATATTGATCAGTTAAAGTTTGATTTAAATCAAAAAATAGTTTTTATATTCTCTTTATTTAATTTGTAAATCTTATAAAATAAAATACATCACAGTAGCATTATTATAACTAGGTATGAGTCTCATTTGTCCAAGTTGCGTGGAATCGTTCTGAAGTATCATATTCAAGTTGAATCAACCGCGGTACACTTGCTGGAATTGATTTTGGGGTTGAGCTGGCTTGGATTGAATGTATTGAAGAGCGCGGGCAATAGCTTCTGGGATGGGAGGTGGAGTGGGCAAATGAGCTCCTTCAGCATGGAAACCTTGAAATAAAAATTAAACATATTTTAAATGAATTTCTTAAAATCTTAATTGGTAGCTTACAAATAATATATAATGAATGTGAACCTAGTGTTAAGGCACTCTGTTTCCTATTAAGATACTTTCATTTTACACTTTCCATTGAAATTGTTTTGAGTTTGAATTGAGGCATCGCGTGTTGAGTGGCGGAACTTAACGCGCTTGCCTCGTTACCAGAGCGAAGATATGAAAATATTAAATTTTTCGTCCCCTGGGGTGTTGACATCGAATCCACAACTTCGCACACATCATGCATGCATTCACGCATGCTACCAAGCGCCTGCACCACAACGGCCTCAGTCGGGTTTGATAGTTTTTTCGAAATGCATTAAATAATATTTTTTATGATTTTGTATTGGGCACTGTTTCGTTAAATCACTTGTCTAAATTACCATATTACTACTATTGCTATATAGCACAATCAAATATATAAAATCTTACCATTCTCATCAGCAACGTAGCTTATAGAGATGGGAATGCCTTCAGGGGATGTGTAGCTGAAAGAGCCTTGGGCTACTTGCGCTTCCGCATCCTTAATACCAGGGTTCTTCAAGTACCCTTGCTCCTGTGCCTGGATTCCGTTACCCGTTTCATAACTAAAACGATACATTTAAGATTAAATTAAATATTAAAATAAAAATATTAATAATTAAATTATATCGAAATTAAAATAATTTATTTACAATTACATTTCAAAATCTACGTGAATCGCCAATTTCTTATACAATTACCAATTAAACAATTGATATATTCTTTTAAAATATACGAGTATATGTACGAGTATATGATGTATATACGAGTTGTAAAGAAAAATAAAGAGTTATTTAGTCAAATTGCTAGCAACAATATTATTGCTACGAAGAAGATTTTTAAAATGTTTTACTATGTAAATAATTAAATATGAACGTAGGAGGCTCTTGATGACCTTAGGATGATATTACAAAGACTACAAAGAAAGATGTTATCCTGATTTTGCGGAACATTTTCATAGTTGTCCAAATAAGTCATTTTAATGTACCTCACAACCTTATCATGTCACATTGCTGGAATTGATAAAGATCGCGACTACATACTCGTATATGCAACTTATACGAAAATAATGCTATTTTCAACCAGTAGTTTCTTTAGTTCGTTTCTTGCCATTTTTCTCAATTTTTCATTTAAATAAATATATGTCATGGGACAGCAATTTAATTATTATTGTTTTAGCTTCTCGCTATATTTCACGGGTAGGCAGAGGGAACCTAGTAATAAGATACTCCGCTCTCCACTTTTTGCCAAATTCTAAAGGCATTGCACGTTGAGTGGCTCGAACTTTTGCCTCGACACCAGAGTGAAGTTTAATTTACATAGCTACAGTCTTGTCAAAAATTATACAAATTAAAACAAATTTATTATATGAATTTAACATAAAAATATTAGACATATTATTTAGCAAAGGAATCAACTTGGGAATTATATTATTAGCGTAAGAGGCAATACTGTTACATCATAAAGGCTTGGCATCATACGTTCTATATATAAGAATTCCCACACTTACTAATCCGTTTGACATTAAAGGAATTTCTTATGATTTTGCTTTTAGTTTTGCAATGAAACGTTTGGTTTAAGTGTATTCGTATGAAATATTAGCGATAACATCTAATAAGTAGGCGGAACTATTAAATAAACTACTACATAATACAAACTAAGCACTATAAAACACATAATAGTTCTCTAAGATGTTAAGAAGAGGGTAATAAATATTCTATCTTCTTAATTGTATATTATTTTAAATAAATTATATATCTAATATTTATATTAGGCGTAAAATAAAAGCTTAGCAAAGCTTCCTAATTTATAAATTAAACATATTTTAGTCGATCTTCGCAAGTTACCTGTATTGGTAGGATCCATCCGGATTAATTTCCTGCGATTGTCTGATAATAGGAATGATCTGAGCTGGATACTGAGGCTGGTTTACATACTGGAATTGTGGTGCTGCGTAAGCGATGGCCACGAGGGCTGAAAGGACGACGATCTGAAAAAATAGAAGAAAACACTTTATATATATTAAAAACATATATAGATCTAGTAGTATTAAATGTTAAGTAGTTTAAACGATTGCAAACATAGTTAGAGTCCATAAATAATGGAATGCCATAACATTCATTTGAATTTTTATACGCCTTGATATTGCCATTTAGATAAAACTGATGCGTCTATTTACGTAATTGTACCACACGCAATCGAAGACTACTTTTTACGAATTAAATTAATAGTTTTCAAGGCTAAGGTGTTAACTGTTCCTGTAAAGGGTATTTGGTATAAAGGAATCCTTGAGGGAATTTATTTTAATTATTTCTTATTGTTTTTTTGGACGTCATATTTTTTTATGGTGAATATTATATCAGAAACGGTTTTCAATTTTCATAATAAACTATGACTAATTAATATATATTTTTTTATTTACATATTTTTTTTATTTGAATATTTCTAAAATATAATTGAATATATAAACAATACATGTCATTCAATATTCTTTTAAAAACTCTTACTATAATTTAATTTTCGTATTTCAAAATATGGACTCACCGATTTCATTTTTAATATGATTTAATTAAATAAAAGAGGAGATGTGATGATCCTCGGTGGATGTGTAAGGCTGGAATGATTTTTCAGATCGTCGCTGTGGCTTTTATACGAGGCAGCGTCAGCGTAGTGCGTGAAATTGGAGTATAGCGATTCAGAGGCGCAGGCGGAGAACTCATGTACATCAAAGTGCCGACATGTTAGTGATCGCTTCATATCTTCCACATTAAAAATTTATGGATCATACAAAACTGAAATATTCTTGCAATTTAAAACGTGTCTTGCTTATTGATGTATAAACAACAACTTTAAGTTTTTTTTGTTAAGTATTTATTGTCATTGATATGTGTAAAAATATGTATATTTTTTGTGTAAAAGTGTGTGTAAATTACCTTTTAATTCATATGTGTAATATTAGGTAAATAACGTGCCTTTTTAAAAACATAATATATAAGTGGATGTTTATAGTATTGAAAAGAAAAGGCAATTTGCTCCTTTATTTTGGAAATTAAAACTATTTATGATCATAGAACCTAATAAGCAACGTTGCACCATACCGATTTGAGCTAAAATTGTAAACAAGCGTATAAGTTTATTGCAATACATTATATTACTAAATATGTAGTTTTCTAATGTAATATAGAAAAAAGTAAGTTTTTCATTATATGAATAGCATAGTGTTAAGACACTCCGATCCCCATTATCCGTCGGATTTTGGAGGTGTGCGGGTTGATTGGCGGAATTAAACGCCGCGGTTTGCCTCGACCCCAGAACGAAGAAATGAAAATATTAAATATTTTATTTCCTAGAATAGGAATCGAACCCACAACTTGTCGCGTTTACAATCACACTTGCCCCTGTGCCACGACTGACCTCAATTTATATTTTAATATTAATATAATATATAATAATATAGTTTAATTTATGATTATACAATTAAATATAATTCAAAATGTGTGCTAAATTTAGTATTTCGAGAGACTCCCAGCGGCACCACTTTAGCATTTAGACTTTAGAGGGTTCGGAATATTGTTAGCGTAAACAATCACACGTAAATTATAAAACGTATGCCTGGAGCGCCTAATTTAATGTTCCCTCACAACGAGACGATTACAATAACTCCCCATTACGCTGTAACATGATATTTTTGATCGTTAACGTGCAAAGGCCAAATAGTGACTTAATAGAGAGTTTTTGTTGGCTCAATTCAGAATTCAGTTACAAAAGTAAAGATAAGTGAAACGTGTTGGTTGTTGTTTGGACAAAAAAATATGTAAAATTAAGCTAAATTATTTTAAGTTCTGTATCTCAAAAGGGCAAAACTGAACTCTTATAGGATCACTTTATCGTCCGTCTGTACGACGACGCGACGTTTCGACATCACGTTATTTAATAGATCTGAAATAAATATAAAATATTTAGGTCTACGGTCTCTTGAAGCTTAGAAAAATCAAGCTTACAAGATACTTTTAGTAAAAAATTCGCGTAATCAATTTAAACCTATAGAGTACTTCCCGTGGACCTATAACTATGAAACCGTTGACCGTTTTTTGTAAATTTGGCAAGGGCTACATAGTCCAAGCAAATTGCGCGTGGTCCCCAGTTATATATAAATGTAAAATATAATTCTATAGGTACAGATTTACGATAAACAACAACAGCAAAATAAAAAAATGTATATTATTGTAGTATATATTTTTTTGGCATAATAAATCTAATTGGGCTATTAAAATATATTCCGCGACGTAATCCTTCAAAATATTTATAATCTGCGATTATTATTTATCTACGAATGTTTGCTTTATTGTGACCTTTTCATTGTTATGGATGATCCATCTTGAGCTTTATCGGACGATCTTTTTAACACCTTACATGAAGCTTTAAAATCTAAATAATTGTTGTAAAGTATAACTTTAATAAATAATAACTGACGTTCTTATGCTAGGTTGAAGATAATATTTGTTTATATATATGGATTATGTTTTAAAATTTTGTCTTACTATTACATAAATACATATGTCCAAAGGGTTTATAACTCGTGTTCAACCAGTCTTTTCATTTAGCATCGAAACAGGGCCTAAATTGTGATCCCTTGCACCACGTGAAGGTACTCTCAGCTATGTTATTATGTAAACATGAACTGAGTAACACTATTTAAGCTCCATTTCCATGTCTATTATAGTTTAACTGACAGGCTAACTTTAGTCTTTTCATTTATTTCATGAAACAGCTGGTGCAGATTTGCTTAAAAACCCCGTCATGCTGACCTATGCTGACTATTGAAATCTATAGATACGTATGGATTAAATGGGCAAAGCCTATGTAAATATATTTTCTATCACCGTCTCAGCAATATGGGTATATTATTACGTTCATTTAATAGATACAATTAAATATATTCTTTATAATTATCGTACATATATACAAATTTCATTCTTCTTCTTCTTTTTCTTCCTAGCATTAATCCCGGCCATTGCCAGGGTCTGCCTTCCTACTCAACCTACCCCACTTTCACGGTCTTTTGCGTCAACAAACAACATAATTATACAAATTTTATTGTTATTGTAACAAGAGAATCTTATAAACATATTTACTAAAACTTTCAGGTAATGTATTTTTCGTAATATAATATAACATATATTACGAAAAACGTTACGACGAACGTTGGTATATACCAAACTCAAAGTTTAACACCACATATGACATTAAGCTTTAATATAGTAGGATGTCAAAATATTTGCGTGCAAGAATTATTTTAAGATTGATGAGTTTCTGTTTATTATGTATGGTATGGCTATAGGCGATCGACATCCTTTAATAATAACTTATAATAATAATTGACCCCATTAGTGGTCGGTCTGGGTTTGTAAGCTATTAAGGTAATTAAGAATTGCCATGGTAACTTTGTGTTAGATTCTCATAATAAAATAACTTAAAGCTCACTGAAAATGTATTTATATGGCGATGTTATACAAATACGGTCGCCTATATATTGAATAAAGAATTGATTTTGGTATATTTTGCAGGTAATTGGTTTTTATTGATATAACATTTTAATTGAGGCCAGTAGTGGCGCAGGGACGCCAGCGTGTGACTGTAAAGAAAGGTTATGGTTTCGATTGCCACTTGAGGAAATTAAATATTTCATATTTCTATTTCTTCGCTCTTGTGTCGAGACAAAACGCGGCGTTGAGTTCCGCCACCCAACACGTAATTTCTTCAGAATTTGGGGGAAATTGGGGAGCGGAATGTCTTAAGATTTAGTTTCCTCTGCCTATTCTACTACAAGCGGGATACAGCGTGAAGTTAAAAGAAAGTTTTAAACTATATCTTTATTAAAATTCAAAATTATACTACTAAATGAATCTAGCACATGTTTTTATACAAGAATTTACATAATTTTCTTGTTGACTATCTGCGTATAACAAAAGCTTTTAAGTTTAATTTAACCCAGTTACAGATTTCAGATTGGGTTCAGTAAAAAAATGTAATTATGTACAATTAGTGCCGTTTTAAATTTTATATTGCCGCTAAAACCAAAGGACACATCACTCTTGTTCAGATATATGTGTCCCATTAAAAACATTAATGTGAATTGAGAACCAAATTTATTGTTAAGTAATCATCGCTCTCAACTTCAACGATAAATAATGGGAAATCTATAGGGGTACCGAGTTCTGCGTTCAGTCGAGATGGGAAAAAAAATATTACTATAAATTATTAATACTGCCCTATGTTCTGTAACTTTCATATTTAACTTTTTTTACTCTCTCGATAGTAATCTATATATATAAAATCGAAAGGTCACTCACTCATCACGAAATCTCAGAAACTACAAGTGCTAGGAATCTCAAATTTTGCATAGGAGTTACTTATAGGACGTAGGTGCTCGCTAAGACGGGAATTTGCAATATTCGATTTCTAAGGGGTTGTTTTTGGGGTCGTAAGTTTGTATGAAACTTCGTTACTACAAATGCTAGGAGTCTCAAATTTTGCATAGACGTCACTAGGACGTAGTCATGGAGACGAAAATTAATAAAAACATAGTTCACGCGGGTGAAACCGCGAGCGGGCCGCTAGTTATTAATAATTATCGGTTTTAAATTTTTTTCCTGTACATATATAGTAGTCTTCCATGTATTATATAGACTAATTTATTGACGAGTTATGATAGATTCAAAAGTAGCTTAAAGTGGTTTCTGTAAAATACACATTCCAACTTGTAAACTTGGCTGGACACTTGCGCGTATCTTTATTCAATGAAAGAGCTCAAGTCGTGTCGACGTATAAAAGCTTACTTACAAAAATATTTTTTACTTCAAAATTCAATATTAATAATAATAATTTATTTTAATTTTGCCTTTACATTATCTTCCATGTTAATATGTCCGTCTTTTATTTTTACTCATTTAGACAAATTAATGTAGAACTTTACGTTGTGTTTTGTCCGACTAGATCCGGAAAACAAAACTATTAAAATACTATACATTATATCCCTGAGTGGATATGAATCCTTAACGAAAGCTTATTGTCAAACAAGCGAATGAGTTTAACTATTAATATTATTACTTTTATACTATTAAAGCTTTTTTGGACGATAATAAGCGCAAAAACTGATAAATGATAAGGAACAAAAAAATATGTAAAAGAAACACATATCAACATTCGAAATACGAAAATAAAGAATATAATCGTAATGTGACATTTTTGCGACTGCTTACACAAAATTCCTTTTAAAAAACACACATTAACTTAATTTGCCATTTAACTTACATAACGTAAGTTATTTAAAAATGTAAAAAATTGTTTTAACCTGCTGTAAAAATGCACCTGTACAAATGTCACAAACCGTGACATCTGACGTGACTTCGTGATGCATCTACAGCCTCCATTACAGACAAAGAATAAGATTTGTAAACTATTTAGTATTTGAATTTCTGTTATATTTAACGATTAATATTGAGGTTGTTACTTATAGTATTATAACATTGAATTTTAAATTCCATTGTAAATAAAAGCTCCCACTCTATTTTTCTGAAATTTTACTGTATATTTCTCATAAAAAATAATAAAAAAAGTTATATTTATTATTTAGTATTATATTTATTAGCTTTATTTGTTTATAAATATAATCATAACTACATACCTATATGAAACACCTATATCATTTTTGTACTTAATTATCCATAATTTGTTTTTACCAGTGAGAAAGTTTATTTATATAAAATGGATACTTCTGTATTCCTTATATGATATGTTATTTAAAAATATATACAACACATATCTATTTAACGTTATTACCTTATAAAATGATAAGAAGGCCAGATAAAATAAGGCGTGTATATATTTCGATATTTCATATTTTGTAACTTGATTCTACGAGTGTATAAAGGTTAAGATATAATTTCATATCAATATTAAAATCTTCTTTATACGTAGCTGTCAGTGTAAATTTCAGAAACGATACAAAAAAGTTCAAGAAAAACTTATGGATTCTTCGAAATTATAGTAAACAATTATAGTTACAAATCAGCATTATGGTAGAGTTTCCCATTTTCCCTACAACTTTTCGAGATGATGCGTGTGGAATGGGGGAACTGAACATCGCATTTTCTCTATCAGAGAGGGAAATAATTCATCCCCCGAGTTTGGATAGAACCTAAAACCCGGTCGGTCGGTAAAACAGACGGTCTTTGTAGCACTACACCACAATGGATGAAATGAAACCTGATGGATGACCTCTTGCCATATTTTGAATTATTTTAGTTAATGTCAACAAAAGAATAATTGCAGTTACAAAAAAGTCAAGTTAATTTTAGTCAAAAAAATTAATATGAATAAAACTACTCCAAACTTAAAACCTAAATTATGGCCAAAAAATCTACTAAACTTATAAGGCCATGTTGCCAACGACGACACGCAGGTGGTAATTAAATAATTATAAAATAAAAACTTCCTTTTATATTCAGTTAATATATTTGATAGAAAATTATTATATTCATTTTAATAAAAACAACAAAATATAGACTAAATGACGTTTGTGATCACAGGAGATGAGCATATTTTTAATATCTTAGGACACTATGAAGTTTCTAATATACTAACATTACTTATGACAATGCATTAACAGAAAAAGGCAAAAATATTTAGGAAGAATTTCTTCGAAATACAAGAAAAAATGGTTAACTGATGAAAATATGAATGTTTTTAACTTAACCATAAAATTGTAAGTAAATGAACCGTGGAACCGAATGATCGTAAAGCGGGTACATTATCGTAAAGAAATTTTGGCAATGAAACATAAAAATAACTGATTATTAACATTTAATTTCAGTGTACATTTCTAGTATAAGCTTAAAATCTATAATTATCTATTATCTACATTTTTATGATACATTTTTAACAATTCGTACCCGCTTCTACAAGGTTAGAGACTACTAATGTATTTAAAAGTAGAGAAGGTTATATAATAAAAGCTAAGCTATACATCGCTAGAGGCAATTAAACTGGCAGTGGCAAGAGTTCCTTGGTTGTGATTAAAATATCTTAGCGTCTTCCCCTGAAAGGTTGTTGCTGTTGCTGATTTTGTGGTTGAGGGTTGGCAGCGATGTATTCTAAAGCTCTTTGGATCGCTGGTGGAATAGGAGGTGGAGTCGGCAGATGAGCACCCTGAAATATTTATTTATAGACGTATAAGAATAAATTAAAACGTAACAGTTGTTATAATAGATACTATTATGAGATTTTTTATTATAATAATGTTCCTGGAATAAGGTTACTCTTATTGCTCTTGTACTATATTGGCTTGATTTTCAGAATAAATAATTACAATAAATGAACACGATATTAAATAATAAATATTTAAATTTCCAGTATAAGTTATTAAATATGAATATATAAACATAGGGAATTGCTTAAATGCTAAACATAAATGTTAACATGATGTACACAAGTGACGGGATCTTCGACGTGATAATAATGCATTTGCGAGACAATACCTGTCCTAGAAACATGTGTATTTTGGTAAAGGATATGGTAATTTTATGCAAAGGATTGCTCTTGTTACTAAACTTGTTTTACGAGACGAGTAAGTATGTAAGTACATTGAGTGCATAATAATGACCTCATTTTTATATGGATAAGGAAGAAAATCGTTTATTATATTAATATATATCATATACAAATAAATATATAATATTTTTCCATATTCTAACGAAATAAGAGTGTATATGTAACATTTAATTACTGAATAAAGCATTTATTTATCATTTATTTATTTGTTCAAAATAAGTTTAAATAAATATATTACGTTATATTTTTTTAAATATTTCAACAGTATTATAAAACATCTAATAATACAGTGTATAGTAGACGTTATTTATGTTATAAACATTCAAATTAGTGCGATTCTTTCGTTATCGACAGTACCACCTGTCAAAGTTGCGTAGGCCATAAAAACTATGAATGACTTAGTGACGGCTAGAGGTTTTAATGAAATAAAGAAATTCATATTTATATTGACTGGTAAGAGGTTCCCCATTTCTTAAGACGGGTCAAGAGTCAATGTTTGATATTTTGAGGCGACATTTGCACATATATTAGCCAACTAACACCCGCGCCCGTTTCACATAATCCTCGTCTTCATAGGTCTTTACGCAATGATGATTCAGACACACAAGTCGCTAGTACTTTCCAACCAATTTATGTACATACTAGAACCACTCCCAGTACTTTGATATGATCGTAAATAGCATGTTAGTGGTAGTTCACCACCCACTTTGAACCAGACGATGCTGATGACGACGAACCAGATGATGCTTGATTCTAAGATTCCTAATTCACATCAATTACCACCTCAAAATATTCTACTGTCAAGAATACAGTAATTGTATATGTGTGAAAATTTCAGGTTTTATTACTCATAGAAATTCGTAAAAACTCGGTAAAGGTCAGCTTATGTAAGTTCTTTGAATTGGTTACTGGTAGTTTGGTGGTCAATCAGTTTTCGAAACAAAGACAGATTATTGTCAAATGGATGGATTTATTGCTGGTAGTAATACCGCTTGAGACATACCATAGAGAGGATGCTTTATCGGCATCTCTGAACATATTTTATGGAACCTTTAATTTAATAACTTTATGCCACATAAATAAAAATCTATGGATTCTTACTGGTTAGTGGGTCAATGTTGATTACGTAAATATATATTGTAAATTTGGAGTGAGCTATCCACATTGATACATGTATTAGAAAAATATAGACGTATTGCACATTTTATAGTCCGCGTAGGTTCATAAAATTTTATTAACCACGTAGAAAAAATTATAACAATTTATATATATTGTATTTTGAGGCCAGTCGTAAACGCGACTGGTTATGGGTTCGATCCCCACCCGAGGAAATGTAATATTTATTTAAGTATATATTTTCACTTCGCTCTGGTGTCGAGGCAAAGCGCGGCGTTGAGTTCCGCCATTCAACACGCAATGTCTCCAGAATTCAGCGGGAAATGAGGAACAGAGTGTCTTAACACTAGATTCTCTCAGTCTACCATGCCGTGTGCGGGATAGAGCGTGAAGCTGATAAATGATCTTATATTTTTTCCTTCTTTACCTCAACATAAAGTAATGTTATGAGGTGCTTTATTACGCTGAATTCCGCGACACATCTGTCAGAACATTGCGATTACAACTAAGATGTCAAGGATCTCACACGCCGCGCCGGCATAGGGCAGATGAGTAACGTTTTAGCTGATATTAAAGGTTTATTACATTAATGCGCAATAACCATATTGATGTTTTTTATACCTATAATTAAGAATAAACTATTTTTTTGCCTCGTTTCATTATTTTGTTATATATTTTTTATATTTAATTGTCCGTCTATTATGGTAGCGGAAGGTCGTTTGTGGTGGTGGTCGTATGGTGATGAAGAAAGTCAAGTCAATGTTATTTACATATATATACTTAAATTGTGGATTGTCTCATCACTACCAAAGCGATCATAAAATTATAAATATTTGACAAGAAGAAATTAACTTAATATTTGTTGTAATAATATAATCTAGTAGTATAAAAAAGAGCTATTAGGTAGTATTTTATTTTGATTTTATGTTCTATTTAAGAGTGGAAGAATATGACTATAATTATATTCAAGTTAGATAAACTATGGGTAATTTTACCAATTGAAGATTAAAATATTTTTTATCCAAATAAGGTTTAGCAACTACTTTCAAAATGTAGTTTAATTTTAACCGAGATCTCACCTTCGGTTGGAAGCCATTTTCGTCAGCTACATACGACAGTGCTATAGGTGTACCGTCTGGTGCTTTGTAACTGACACTGCCCTCAGCTACTTGTATCTCTTGACCTTCACCTTTGCCGAAGTTTTTCACGTATCCATTCTCCTGAGCTGAGATCTCATTACCAGTTTCAAATCTAAATAATCAAAGGATTTATATAGTACATCAATAATAATGGCAAAAATAAAATATTAGGTATTTGTATAAAAACAAATATATTACGGTATAATATGGTAGAGATAGGGAACATAGGAACCTAGTGTTAAAAGATTATGCGGAGTTCTCAAGCATTACGTATTCAATGGCGGAACTCAACGCCGCGCTCTGTCTCGTTAACAGAGCGAGGCAATGAAAGAGTTAATATCTATTATTTTTATGAATTTTATAGTTTATTGATAATTTTTTTGTAACAATTAAAATTTTAAAACGGAATGAGATTCCATAGAGCTATCAAACTTAATATAGCTCCTTCTTGTGAATGCGAAATTATTCGCCTTTATATTCGAAGTTTATGTACTATTTTATTCAGTCAATTCTTTTACTACTTCTACCTAATATTTTGAAAAAAGATATATAATATAAGTTTATATAATTATGATTTTTTTAATATTTTAAAGATTTTTATATATAGGCTTATATAGTTATTTGATACATTTAATTTATATGCGTAATTTATCTTAACGCCTACTTGTATCCGGATTGAGAAATACTTGCTTAACTTTTATTGATTCAACAACTTGATAAAATCTTTATGTGTCTAATGGCATACGTAACTTTTAAGTGTTGGGAAATATTAAAGAAAGCTGATTAATTATGATTTAAGTATGTGAAATGATAAATTACCTTATTCATTAGGTTTATTTATATTTAGAAACAAATAAATAAATATTTAAATATTAATATTGACTGTACCTTATACAATTTTTTACTATGTAAGGTAATATGACGTTGTTTTTTAGTATATTTAACTTATGAAAAACGTAGTAGAAGATTAATAATGTAAGCTCGCGACCACAATTAGGAAAATTAATAGTTGTCTTCATTATTACATATTTAAGCTTTCATTTCAAATATGTATGTAGATTGAGGTCATCGTGGCCCAGGGGCACAAATATCTGGCTGTAACGCGAAGAGTGTGAGTTCGATTATCACTCGTGGGAATCGATTATTATTTATTATTTTTTTCATTTCTTCTCTCTGGGACCAAGGTAAAAGGGCGGCGTTGAGTGCCGTCACGCAACACGCAATGATCCAAAAACTCGGTGAAAAGATTATACACATATATAAGTACAATATGTGTAGTTACCATAAACAGACAAGGATAAATCTTACAGAACCTGTCATTAACCCTATAAAAATTGATATACTCAATCAATGCTAGTTTTTGCTGTTAGTCAATTTATTATTTACTCACGCCCATCGGTAAGAACCATCTACGTTCGGTCCGTCAGATTCATATTTTAGTATTGGTATAGGTTCATTTAGTTTTTGCGCCTGCGTTGTGAAACAGCATGCCACCAGACAAATGAGCACTATGGAGATCTGTAATTTAAAAATATATGGTCACTAATTTGTAAATAAATTGGTAAATAACCTTACAAAAATTATGAATTACAATTAGTTGCAACTTAATACAAAGGACGGGTCAAATATTATAAATATAAGCAATTTATCACTATTATGATACTATAAATGAGTAGATTTTAATCTTCTATTTTTTTTCTGCTTCCTTGTGGAGACTTCTGGAGAAATTGCATAATGAATGGCTGAACTCAACGCCAGTTCTACCTCGACACCAGATCGAAGAAATTAAAATATTAAATATTTCATTTCTTTGAGTGGGAATCGAACCCACAACCTAATCCTAATTACAGTCCCGCTATACCCAATCTTATTTTTATTATAATAACATTAAACATGCCTTTTTATAAAGCGCCACTAAAATCAAGCTTATATAGCTTATATACCACACTAATAGCATTAGCGATCACAATTCATATAAGAATATGGTATTGGCCTGTTACAATTTCAGAGCAAAAACAAGAATGGCGTGATTAAAAATCTATAAGTCTAGGCGTTAGCCTTATAATAATTGTTAATATTATATATTCAGTATATTCTTAATAATTATGATTATGATAATATGTAATAATATTTTGAACTTTTATTTGTTGTTTTTTTCAGATTCATGCTTTATCTCGTATATAGCAGGGTAGGTAGAGATCTAGTTTTGTGACACTCTGTACCCCTCTTTCCGCCAAATTTTCAACGAAATGCATGGAGAGTGGCGGTACTCAACACTGTGCTTTGCCTTTATAAGTGATATAGTTATAGAATGTTAATTTTTTTTCGTTAATTACTAAGAATAAACCGTATCGTTTCTTTCCGAACATTTAATACGTAATTTTTACAATTCGGTAGGGCAGAAGAATTTTCCGCTTCTTAATTAATATGTAACACTTATCGAATTATTATAATATTAGAAAAAATATAAAGATATATAGTAGCTATATATCATATAAAAACATGCACTAAATTATTTGTGCTGCTATTTATTTTTATATCAGTTAGTGTTTTTTTTTCTAAGCTTACTAATTGAACTATTAATATTGTAATTATTTGGCAATAATTTAACATTTTAATAAAAAAAAATAATCTACAAAATATATTGAAACAAACCCAAACACAAAACACAATAACTTAAAAATACAAATAAAGATTACTTTAAACAACATTAACTTTGAAAACTTATTTATTTCATATACACTATTACACAAAAAATAATAAAATTATTTTAATTTATCTTTGCATAAAAAATATATTAAAAAGCAAAATTTTATAAATTCTTACGTTTTTACTATTGCAATTTTCTAAAAACTAAAAGCGAATAAGGCTCACCATTATAATATCAGCAGGATAAAGGGCGAAGCCAGGTCTGGATGGTATAAGATGCACCACAAGTATGTGAACAGTGACACTGGCTTAGGTTTATATAGCAGCTTCTTTACCTCTGAACTTAGAACGACCTGAGCGCATCCCGATGTTTCAT
>HE670039.1:16616-39919 GCA_000313835.2 Heliconius melpomene melpomene
TCTATTTAAGAGTGGAAGAATATGACTATAATTATATTCAAGTTAGATAAACTATGGGTAATTTTACCAATTGAAGATTAAAATATTTTTATCCAAATAAGGTTTAGCAACTACTTTCAAAATGTAGTTTAATTTTAACCGAGATCTCACCTTCGGTTGGAAGCCATTTTCGTCAGCTACATACGACAGTGCTATAGGTGTACCGTCTGGTGCTTTGTAACTGACACTGCCCTCAGCTACTTGTATCTCTTGACCTTCACCTTTGCCGAAGTTTTTCACGTATCCATTCTCCTGAGCTGAGATCTCATTACCAGTTTCAAATCTAAATAATCAAAGGATTTATATAATACATCAATAATAAAGACCACAATAAAGTTTTAGGTATTGTATAAAAACAAATATTTTACGGTATAATATGGTAGAGAAAGGGAACATGGGAACCTAGTTTTACAACATTACGCCGAGTTCTCAAGCATTGCGTGTTCAGTGGCGGGACTCAACGCCGCGTTCTGTCTCGTTAACAGAGCGAGGAAATGAATATACCGTATATCTATAAAATTTTATAAATTTTATAGCATTTTGATAATTTTGTTGTAATAATTTAAATTTTAAAACGGAATGAGATTCCATAGAGCTATCAAACTTAACATAGCGTCTTCTTGCCAATGCGGAATTATTCGCCACTACACTCGAAGTTTATGTACTATTTTATTTAGTTAATATTTTTACTAAGTCTACCTAATATTTTCAATTAAGAAAGATATGTTTATATATTTTACATATGTTTATATAATTATGGTTTTTAAATATTTTAAAGGTTTTTATATAGGCTTACATAGTTATTTGTTACATTTAATTTATATGCGTAATTTATCTTAACGAATCTTGTATCCGGATTGAGAAATACTTGCTTAACTTTTATTGATTCAACAACTTGATAAAATCTTTATGTGTCTAATAGCATACGTAACTTTTAAATGTTGGGAAATATTAAAGAAAGCTGATTAATTATGATTTAAGTATGTGAAATTATAAATTACCTTATTCATTAGGTTTATTTATATTTAGAAACAAACAATTAAATATTTATTTAGTTCCTAATAAAGAATTTATTAATATTACGTTGTTTTTAAATTACTAAATATTTAACTTATGAAAAACATAGTAAAAGGTAATAATGTAAGCTCGCGACCACAATCAGGCGTTCGCGACACATTATTACACATTTAAGTTTTAATTTCAAATATGTATATAGATTGAGGCCATCGTGGCGCAGAGACACGAACGTCTGGCTGTAACTCGACCGGTGTGGGTTCAATTCCGACCGAGGGGAATGGTTTATTATTTATTAATATTTTCATTTCTTCGCTCTCGGCAAAAGCGTGGCGTTAAGTTCCACTACTCCACACGCAATGCCTTAAGAGTTCGTTGAAAAGTGGGAAACGGCGTGTCTTAGCAGTAGGTTCCCTCTGCCTACCTTGATATGTCCTGGACACAGTGTAGAGCCAAAAAAATAGATTATACACATATATAAGTACAATATGTATAGTTACCATAAACAGACAAGGATAAATCTTACAGAACCTGTCATTAACCCTATAAAAATTGATATACTCAATCAATGCTAGTTTTTGTTGTTAGTCAATTTATTATTTACTCACGCCCATCGGTAAGAACCGTCTACGTTCGGTCCATCAGATTCATATTTTAGTATCGGTATAGGTTCATTTAGTTTTTGCGCCTGCGTTGTGAAACAGCATGCCGCTAGACAAATGAGAACTATGGAGATCTGTAATTTAAAAATATATGGTTACTAATTTATAAAAAGATTTGTTTTAACAAAAAATATGAGTTACAAATAGTTGCAATTTAATATAAAGGACGGATCAAATATTATACATATAAGTAATTTATCACTTTTATGATACTACAATAGAGTAAATTTTAATCTTCTATTTTTTTTTCCTGTATCAGCTGTATCCTTGTGGAGGCTTCTGGAGAGATTGCATAATGAATGGCTGAACTCAACGCCAGTTCTACCTCGACACCAGACCGAAGAGACTAAAATATTAAATATTTAATTTCTTTGAGTGAGAATCGAACCCACAACCTAGACCCAATTACAGTCCGACTACACCCAATCTTATTTTCATTATAATAACATCAAACATGCCTTTTTATAAAGCGCCACTAAAATCAAGCTTATATAGCTTATATACCACACTAATAGCATTAGCGATCACAATTCATATAAGAATATGGTATTGGCCTGTTACAATTTCAGAGCAAAAACAAGAATGGCGTGATTGAAAATCTATAAGTCTAGGCGTTAGCCTTATAATAATTGTTAATATTATATATTCAGTATATTCTTAATAATTATGATTATGATAATATGTAATAATATTTTGAACTTTTATTTGTTGTTTTTTCAGATTCATGCTTTATCTCGTATATAGCAGGGTAGGTAGAGATCTAGTTTTGTGACACTCTGTACCCCTCTTTCCGCCAAATTTTCAACGAAATGCATGGAGAGTGGCGGTACTCAACACTGTGCTTTGCCTTTATAAGTGATATAGTTATAGAATGTTAATTTTTTTCGTTAATTACTAAGAATAAACCGTATCGTTTCTTTCCGAACATTTAATACGTAATTTTTACAATTCGGTAGGGCAGAAGAATTTTCCGCTTCTTAATTAATATGTAACACTTATCGAATTATTATAATATTAGAAAAAATATAAAGATATATAGTAGCTATATATCATATAAAAACATGCACTAAATTATTTGTGCTGCTATTTATTTTTATATCAGTTAGTGTTTTTTTTTCTAAACTTACTAATTGAACTATTAATATTGTAATTATTTGGCAATAATTTAACATTTTAATAAAAAAAAACAATCTACTAAATATATTGAAACAAACCCCAACACAAAACACAATAACTTAAAAATAAAAATAAAGATTACGTACTTTAAACAACATGAACTTTGAAAACTTATTTATTTCATATACACTATTACACAAAAAATAATAAAATTATTTTAATTTATCTTTGTTTAAAAAATAATATTTTAAAAAGCAAAATTTTATAAATTCTTACGTATTTAGTATTGCGATTTTCTAAAAACTAAAAGCGAATAAGGCTCACCATTATAATATCAGCAGGATAAAGGGCGAAGCCAGGTCTGGATGGTATAAGATGCACCACAAGTATGTGAACAGTGACACTGGCTTAGGTTTATATAGCAGCTTCTTTACCTCTGAACTTAGAACGACCTGAGCGCATCCCGATGTTTCATCTAACCGAACGCACGTACTCGTAAACAAATCTATGTATGTATTTATTGACACAATAACTAACTAATGGATGGCCCATTATTGGCAATTATTGTTTATAAAACAAAGAATCCTTCAAAATTATTTTAATCGATCCAACGAGCTTTACAATGCCTTAATGAAGGTAGAGTGTTTTTTTATTATGTATTATTTTAATTATGTTGCACGGAAGTTGCTTTAATAAATGATGAGTATCATATTAAACTATATGATTGCTTTATTAGAATTTATACTTTTAATTAAGTTTATATTGGTCCAGCTAAGGAGCTTAGTATCTAACTTTAATATTAAATATAATACATTTTTTTATTTATTTTAAATAAAGCCAAACAAATTAGCATAAACATTGAAATGCTTTTCTAAATGACTATTCTAAGAATTATGTTATTTAAGAATACTAACATAGTAATGGTTATCTATACAGATACAGAGTGCATGACGAATTTACTACAATTTATTAAATAATTTAAGATATGCTTTGATAGTTTATTAATATTTTATGGTATATTATTATTATTATTTTATGGTATATTATGGTTTTACAACTAAGCACATTACTTAAATTATATTATATATTAACTGATTTGTAAGAATTATCGGTTCGTCTAGTGCAGTTTTCCACTAATTTGAAGCGTTTCATTAAAATATATAACCATCTATAAATATGTGATAAAGACCTTCTAGGCTAAACATGTGTTTGTACATACATACATTCTTGTCATTATACATATATGCATACTAATATATAAGTTGGCGTCATTAGAAACCGATAAATCAAGCAGACCGTGGAAGAAGCCACAAAGCGCACGAGCTTACAAGTACACGTATAATAGGAATTTCCAACTTATTAGAAGGGCCAGCAAGTATAATTCTGATTCAGTTACATTTACGTATTGCAGGTTGTATTACTTCCTCAAATACAGTATTGCCAATTACATTTTATTGAATTTTAATATAGCACACGTGAAATTACTTTTTTAGTGTTCCGTACCTCAGAATAAAATGGTCTGTCTGTCTGTGAAGACCATTTATCTCGACACCGCACGGAGGTATCAAGCTGAAATTAATATCAAATATTCAAATTTTTGATGTTTTGAAGTACAGAAAAAAATGAAGCTTCTAAGAGAATGTAATCAAAAGATATGATAAAGATAATAGATGCATAATTTTGATTGTATTTTGGATAAAATTCGCCCCGTTTAATAATCAAAGCCTTTAGGATACTTCCCGTGGACATGAAGTTGTATAATTGTAGTTCATTTCATATAAAATGAGTCCGACTCGCACTTAACCGGTATTTAGTGTAGATGTAAGCAAAAATGGTATTTATATAATATACATATTTATCATGTTAAGGGCATTTAAATGTGTTATACATATTATAAATTATTAACATGTACTGATGACTCGCGAAGAACTCAAATACTATGTCAAGTTCACTATTATAAGCTAATCAAGGGATTCCCATATAATTTTTAACTCAACATTCCTCTTAAAAGTTACATTATTAAAATAAGGTACGTAACTTCACACTTGGGAAGAAAAGTTTATTTAGAAAACGTAAAAAAAAGAGAATATATCGAGATTTCACCCACACCTCTTAAAATATCAGTTAAATGCCAGTATGTTATTTGTATATCAGTTAAATGCCATTTTATTTTAATTATACTAAAGTATATTATAACCCAGAGATCAGATCGATAGCCATTCGAGGAAATAAAATATTTAATATATAAATCTTGTCGTTTTGGTAAATAGGCAAAAGCGCGGTGTTGATTTCCGCCACTGAACACGCAATGTCACTAGCATTCGGTGAAAAGTGAAGAGCGGAAGTGTCTTAATGGGAACGTAGTGTATATAATTCTAGGCTTGTAGGTTCCCTCTGCCTACTACGCTATGTGATATAGCGTAAAGCTGAAAAAAATAAAAACCAAATATATTCATATATCTGTGCGCAGTAGTTACTTATTTTAGTTAAGTATATACCATATTTTTGCCGACATTTGCTAATAACATTCCTATTACAAGTATAATTACTAATAAATTTACATGTAATATAATATTCAATTCATAATAAAATTGTATATAATTAATATAAATGATTGTTTAATATATATCTAATAGCTGAGGTAGAGTCTGTCGGCGGTTTACGATATACTTACCACAGTACTAATATTATCGAATGAATTCAACGGGTGATGACAGTTTAATGAAATGTTTTCTCAAATGAACATGAAGCGTACTCATTATCTTATTTCTCAAACGCATCAAGCAATATATACTTAGTTATAGTCAGTTAAGGCCATGGATATATTTAGAAACACTACAAGCCAACTGACTGTCCATATGTGCTTATTCAATCCTGTTATTCGTTTGGTATTTGATGACACTAATAAAATAAATACATCGTTGGGTACCATAACGAGAACAAATTTACATTTTAGTAAAATAATAGTTAACGTTTAATTTTTAATAGATGATTACTGCAATAATTAATTTCGCTTATTCCTAAATATTGTTATTAATTTTTGTTTTATTTAGTATAATTCTTAAATCTCAAAAATTCAATATTATGGAATTTTCATATACGGAATAATAAGCCGATCACATACTTGCTTATAGCAGGCTAAAAAACTTCGAACAGATATAATTTCAATTATATTTTTCTATTTCACAGGGAATTCAAAAAGATAAATTCTGGGAGCTTGTATGAAAATAAACATTTTAATCATATTTTTCTTAAACTCTGATTTAGACCTTCTAATGATGCAAAGTATGTATTGGTAAGAGTATATAAATATGATTGTAAATGTCAGACTTGCTACCGAAAGCTTTTATATGTTGACAAACGTTTCTGCTGAAAGAGAAGAGATCTATTTTGTAATCCTAACGGCATTTAGACATAATATTGATTATAATATAATCGAATATATCTTAGTTCCTATTGACTAACTGCTAGGTTATAAACGTTATTAGGAAAATATAAACTTGGACGTATATATATGATATAACGTTGCAACTTTTATTTAAGTTTGACTTTCCTTATTACTTATTTTATTTTTTATAGTAATTAATCAATATTTACACGTGACTCAAGTAAGGTTCAGAGAAAATCCTTTACCATTATTAGCCAGCTACTAGTATGTAGATACATCCTAGAGGTTAGCTTTCATTCATAAATGCATGAGGTTTAACTTTCATTGTGGTTTAGCATAATTCTATAGATATTAGTAAAATATCACTATTGCACATGCAAATAGCGTAGCTTCCTGTTCAATAATTAAAATTAATTCAGTTCAGTTCAGTTCTTAGTTTATGGTGTTCTGAGCGTGCCAGTTGTTCCAGCACTAATGACTTCGCCAACGTCACGTTGTATGGAGAAGACATGATGGAGATTGTAAGGTAAAAAAGGTATTTTAACAATAGGAGAATGCACGATAAGCAAATTTACAGCCTCGTAAGTCACGTTGATATGTTGATACCCTAAAAGGAAATAAGGAAACTACAGATATGTATGATTTATTACAATATTTAAACAAAAATCATTCTGATTTTACTAATCTCATAGTTAACATTGAAGTAACGTTTTTATTGTCCACAGTACAACATTCCTAATTTAATTTCTTAGATTCCTCAAAGCCTAAGGAATTAATTATGTTATTTCATAGACATTTGCTAATTACTATATTACTAAACAATTTATATATCTCCGGTGACAATTTATATTTATGGAGTTATTTTTTATTAAAAGTTACACGTCAACGTGCACTGAAAAATAAGTAACTTAACGCACACCATAATTTAATTTTAAAACTTTATTTCATTAAGAACTTAGAGTACTAAAAAAATAAGTAAGATAAAGAAAAATTAATAAAGTTAGATAAAGTTTAATTAGTAGCTCTTAAGCTGCTAATCATATTTTCATAAAATATAAGTAATAACCATCGCGATCAATGAGGCTTTCGATTAACATTCAGGAGCTACGGTGACACAGACAGACGCACAGCCTGTCTGTGTCTTTATAGTTGCCTGATGTTTTACATCAAACTAATAATCCAATACAAGTTGGAGGTATAGCAACCTGCAAATATAATTTAAAAAATTATCGAGTTACAAATTATCGAGTGAAATTTAGATTCAATTTTATCCTGAACGAACAGAGAACTTGGCATCCACATACTTAGATGTAAGATATTCTTGTGTGAGATTCTTTTTTGAATCTCATTTTACATTTGTATTATTGAAGGCATTGTCCTCTATGAAAATCTTTAAAACCATATTATATTTCGCTTCGTTGTTTTTTTTTATTCTTCTTAATACTATACTTTTTAGTTGTTTTTTAAAATATTAACTATTTCTATGATATTTCAATTTCAAAACTTTAAAAAATTACCGTAGAATTTGAACGATTTGTACCATTTCTATTAATATTGTAGAGTTGACATTGGTAATCTATAAGTCGCCTTTCTGCCTTATTGCTTACACTTAATTATTATTATGGAATTCTGAATACATTGTTTTACTTCGTCCTATCAAGGAGAAAAATTATCTGTTTTTTTTCTTTTTTTAGCTTTACATTGTAATTTACACATATCAAGAAATACAGAGGGAACCTGGGAACCTAGTATTAACACACTTCGTTCCCTTGTGTTCCCCACTTTCCGCTGAATTCTGGAAGCACTGCGTATTGAGTGACGGAGCTCGGTGCTCAATTGTAGAGTTAAATAGTAAATTACAAAGATATTCGTTCGTGATTCATGTACACGGTAGAGTTAGTTACCTCCCAACTGCTTCACGATGGTAGTATGGTGGGGCTTAAAATGATATTTTCATAATTAATATTAATTTAAAGAATTCCATATATCAAAATCAAAATATTCTCATCTCAAACCTCAACCTCATTCTCACCTCAACCTTATTCTTGTTAAATTACAAGCACTTTTAAATCAAGTCAAATCCTTGACTTCACAATATAATTATATGCCTAGATAAATATAAAAACTATTTCACATACTTCAGCATGAGAACTAAATGAGAATAAAAAGAAACGTTATATTTTAACATTTTAATATCAAATTAGTGATAAGTTACATAACAATATGTACAAAAGTAAATTATGTTCGTACAATAAAACTTGCTTTTACCAACTGAATATCACATTAAACAAAAACCAACTATACTTTTGCATACCTGACATATAAAATGAGTATTAATTGTTCCAAAGGAAGAAATCATGTTTACTTACAGCTTATAAAAGGAATATTCTTAACACTACCTACACAATATATTTAAAATATAAGATAAGGCTTAGATGGCATTTGCACTACAGTTTGATGAATAAAATTAAAAAACATATAAGTGCGAACCCAATTAGATTCTAGAGATATTGTTTTAGTTTTGTATTAATTATACTACAAACGAATGACTTTGATCATGCTCACAGAGCACTTGCAGGTTACTAGTCATAGTCTATGACACTACTTTACGCTATTGCTTGACAGAACGTCACTGGCTTTATGGTCAGCTTTCTATATATAATTTACTGCTGGTAGTAAAGTCCTTTGTAGTCGAGAGCTGCCTTGTCTTCAAGTAACCTGGCGGATTCAGGGTTGTTCTTCAGCTCTATGGCGGCACGCTCCTGGAATTATAAGAAAAATATTATATGTAGACAAATATTGCTTGTTAACTATTTTAAAAAAGAAAATAGCAAAATAGTATATGAAAATTATTATTTTGTATAAAAACAATTTAAGTGATTTTATTCCAGTGTATATAAATATTTATTAATTACGTTTTATACGATCCATATGAATAAATGATTTAAAATATATATTCATAATTACCTGGTTAGCTTTAATTCCAGCATAGATCAAATCAAGACCTTTCTGGATTTCAGGAGAGACTGGGGGAGGGGTTGGAATATGGTCGCCCTTGACTCTGAAGCCTAGTTCGTCAGCAGTGTACTCGACAGTGATGATTTGACCGTCTGGGGCGGTATAAGTGTAGGAACCATGTTGCACTAAAGCTGGCACTTTGTCTTCGTTTTCTCCAACAGTTTTCAAGTAACCTTCTTCTTGAGCTTGAATATTGTTTCCAGTTTCATATCTGTAATGTAAATGTCATTTATGTTTTAATTGTTTTTTTATTTACATATTTAAAAGTATAAATTATATATTTAATAGGCGTTAAGGATAAGTATATAAAAAACTAAATATAAACCTCGATGACAATAAAGTTACTTTTATTTAGTTTTATAATTAAATTGAACGTAATGAAACTAGCTACCTGTTACTTACGAGTATAAAGTTCCATATGTAAAAAATATAACCGGATTTTAAATCTATTTTTACGTGTCGAATATCGATTATAATAGACGAAAGTGAAACTCTTAATGAGGTAATATTTATATAATATATTATGTATCATATTATTAACAAGCTTTATTAAAATTTGGTTATGTTTTTTTAATATTTTTTGGGTTTTGTATCTCAAAAGAAAATAGGCAGACGGATGTCGCCCTTTTTTTCTTTTGTAGTAATCCTAAAAAAAAATCTTTAAAGGATTACTTTGTTGTTTATCTGTCAGTCTGTCCAAGTCTGAACCAGATATCCAAGATCATAGACTTGGACCACAGAAAACAATAAGTTTCAAAATAAATGCAATTAAAGATGAGCGAGCACTTTATACTTCGTTTTTTGCCGCAAAGATTCAAAGATTCAAAGATTCAAGATTTTTTCAGATTCAAGATTCAAACTCAAAATATATTATTTTATTACAAATAAAAAACAATACAAACTTACATTTATTAAATTGTATATCAGCCCGCAAACTTAAGTTTGTCAACTTTTATAATTAATTTTACTTTCCGTTGACCTACAACCATGAAATTGGTATGGAACTCTAAGTAAGTGATTTTGACTCGTATCTAATCGGTTTTGTTTTTTCTTTCGTTTTTTTATAAATTTTACACATTGTTCAGAAAGCACATAAAAATGCGCAATACATATTTTTCAGACTCATAAAGTCTAATTTATAATATGTAATAAATATTTATAATAAATAAATACAATATAAAACTTACGCTGTCCTGTAGCTGCCATCAGTTTCCTGTTCCTTGTCAAAACGAATGATCGGGATGAAGGTGGTGGTGTCGATTTGAACTTTTGGTCTGAAGTCCTCAATTGGTTTGGCCTGTCTGTATTCCTGTGGTGGCTGCCTATAATCTTGCTGTTGTTGATAGTTATTGTAGTTTTGCTCAGCGGCCTGTTGGTCTTCTAAGCCTTCAGGCTTCAACGACACTCTTCTTTGAGGAAGAGCGGCTGTAAGCGCTAGAGCAGCGGATAACACCACCTGGAAATATCAATTAAGTTTTCTTATAAATTAATGTTAAATTTAATTATTTATTATAAACTCAAAAATTCTACTATTTTTACTCAGATGGGCCACCAAAACTGACAATTAGAAACAAATGGTATTACTATTATAAGAGATGTCAGTTAGATCATTATAGAAAATGATATATGATTATCGCAAGGAATAATAAGGTGCAATGATGTCAGTCAGTGAGGAGCTTAATCATATTCTTGATGTCGTAAGATACCTTATCTCGTGGCCGGATACAATAGGTACAAGTTTCGACATCGCTTCGTTCGTTACATCGCTTGGGCGAAAGCAGGTCCCAATACAACGCGAAGAAGAGAATCGACACTTGTTCTGTTCGTATTGTTTTCTTTCAGATGTTTTTAACTTTAGCTACGCTTAACATCGAACATCGTCATGCATATTTTACAGTTACACAATAAACGAGTTAAGAAGAAAAACGTGACCGATATGGCCTAACTAAGCCATTTGGAGTATATTCATTTTTTAAATCTTATAAATGAAATAAATGAAGCATAAGTTTCATACATATTTCTCATCTTCGTCGATTTAAATAAAGATCTCATTAAAATACACATGCAGATTGAATACCAAGAAAGGGACTAAGGCTTATATGTCAAGGTCACGAATAGAATTTAAATGAATTTGGCATATAAACTTATGTGTAGGCATAAATTAATTATATAAATGATGAAACCCATCTCTTAAGACATGTTATGTACAATATATTTGATATTACAAATTACTTAAAATTCAAATATATTGGAAAAGCTCACCTATATGAATAAAAACCACGCCTTTCTTGGTACTAAGAGTATATTTTTATTTTAGTTTTAATAATTATAATTTTAATTATTAAATTTAATAATTAATTTAATCAATATAACATAATGTATAAAAAAATATGACCGAAGAAAAATATGTTGTGCAATGAAACTAGATAAAAAAAGTCATAATCATTTGTATAACAGAACTATCAAGCGGTTACATATTTAATGAAATATAAAATAAATTAAGACAGTTTCAGCTGCTTTTTAAAATTAAATCGATTCTTAAAGCAAAATTTTAAATTTCTTTTATTAATACGTAAGGTGAGCTAATGATATAAATGGCATAATTATAGGTATTACGGAAGATTGTTACGAAAAGATTACGATAATAATGATATAATAGTAGGCGTTAGTCTCATGTTTAAGGATATTCATATAAAACACTACTTTTAGACGATTTATGACGTTATATTAGTTACGTTTAAAAATTTGATGTCATAATGAAAGCGAAAGTTACAAAACGTCTATGAAAAGTTCATCGAAAGTGAGATCAATGTTAAAAGTGAATTGAGAACAAAAGTCGCGACCCACAAAGCAAACAGCGAATGCCACACTTAGGTGCAGGCATTCCAACATTATGTCAAAGTTCAACAACCGACTCGTCTACCGACTCTATTAGGTGCATCTTGCAACAGATGATTGCGGAAATCTTTAAACAGTAAGATTTCAGTAAAAACCCGCTCACCCACTGACCCATATTTTAAGGTTAGCTATGGCATGGCAAAATGAACGATTCGTCTGGCTTATATCGATGGCAGATGAACTACTATAATTTAATGAACTTACCAGTACTTTCATTGTTGTTTTTGTGATTTTTTTTATGCGGCAGCGACGCACGTGGTGTGTCTGAACTATGTCAGAGTGGTAGTAGTGCGCTCACTTATATACTTCACCCCTGCCACTTACGAGCGCGCTGCCCTGGGCCATCACACTTTCATACCCGATTTGTCGCTGCAATATGCTGAATCTGCTATATCAGTGCGTGATCTTGACAAATTGATTTTAGTTTTATATTTTCATTGTTTTCCAAAATAATATTTTTTTTATTACGATTATTATATTTTATTCAATAAAATCAAGCGATCAATATTTTTTATTGATAATAGAAAATAAATTAATCAATTTGTAATGATATAATGTTTAATGTATGAAAGCAATAGAGCATGTATAGTAGCATAGTATTGTATCGATATGTTAATACATAATACAAATAAATCATATTTAATGTGGTATTTTTTGTCTACAATTTTTTTAGCTTCTCACTGTATCTCGGTCACACCAGGGTAGACAGAGGGAACCTAGGAACCTTTTGTTTAGATACTCCGTTCCCATTCCCCATTAATGTTTATTCACTTTAACTTTCCCCATTTTTCGCCGAATTTTTGAGGCAATGTGAGTGAGGCAATGTGGTAGAACATAACGCCGCCCTGTGCTTGGTATCAGAGCAAGTAAATGAAAATGTAAAATATTTAATTGTTGTTAATTATTTCGAGTGAGAATCAAACCCACAACCATCATGTTTACACGTCTTTACCGGACCCAATAATGTACTAAATTACTAAAATAAAATTAAAATTTATTCCAATTAACATTTAAGAATCCTGTATAATGTTACTTGTGAAAAAAGAGTCTAAATTATACATACTCTATGCTCTACGCGACTAACAGATTTTATCTTAAACTGGCTGTACCTATATAGGTCGCCTTACATCCTTAATACATGTTAGATTATGTCCATTCGCTATTTTCCCGTCAAGACCATAGATCTAGATTATTATAATACCATATTATATTATGAACATATAAAAGACAATACAAATTACAAATTTGTCACGATAATTGTATAAAAAGCCTGTACCATGAGGGAGTGTATTATTAGTTAAATATGTGGTAAAGATCAAATAACTTTTATTAATTGTGTAAGACTTTTAAAAATGTATTAACATATAATGTATATTATAATCAACCAATATACTCTTTTGCTTAGTTCCAATTTTTAAGAGAAATTTTTAAATAAATTTACTCTCCTAAATAAATATTATACAATAGCTGTCACGCTGGCAGGTATATGTAATTTGTACAATTGCGTAATATAGTAAGATGAAGATTACCTTTTAGCCTAGATATTAAGAAAATACATTTTAATACAGTAAGTTACAGTAAAAAATAAAAAAATATCATTAATACAATTTTACAAAATTCGAACCTGCGAGTACGTCAATACAAATAAATGTTAAGTTTGTTAACTGAACAACAGCGGTAACATTATATAATGGGCAGTGTTTTCGCTCATCAGTGTAGCAATGCCTTAGTATCATTTATCTCATCTTGTGCAACGAGTTAAAAAGGGTGCTCATTCGGGATCCCGATACAACGAAATCAAATTGATTAAAATTTACTTCTATTGTATAACATTTTTAGAGTCACCTGTATCCCGCACACTGCGAGGAGGCAGAGGGAACCTAGTGTTAAGACACTCTGTTCCTCATTTGCTGTCGAATTCTGGATGCATTGCGTGTACGAGTAGAACATGTTATGTCGATTTTATAGTAACACGCAATACTTACTATTATGATAATACATACATTGCTTTCGTGTTTCATAATGTGTTTTGTTAACTTAAATCTATAATTAATTACTGACTCAGTTGTTATAGTCTATATTTATATCTAAATTATACGTTGTAGCTATACTATCAATAAAATAAAAAAATATTTAAATATTATAAAAATTTATTTGATAAAAAAGTAATGATTTCATTTCTTATAAGATCATAAGTTTTTTTACTAAATAAAATTTTAACAAAGCATTTTCTTTATAATTATCTCGAAAAATAAATGAGATTTTTTTTAAGTGTTATCTTATAATTCTTAGCTAGATGACAAAAACCAACGCAGCACTTTACTTATATACCCATTAATAAAACACCCTTTTCATTAATAATATTTACATGATTGAGAATCGAACTCGAAACCATCATGTACAAGATATTTAGGTATAAATTGCTTTAAAGAGTAGTAAATAATTTAACGTTGAGTCCAGATGAAATCGTTTAAATCATTTATAGCTAAGATTATGACAGTATTATTATACAATTACTAATTGCTCTGCTCCACATTCTACTGATTTCTAATTTTGAAGATATCCAACGTAAATTGACATAACTGCTGAAATAATAATTACTCTTAGAATTTTTTTGATTTGCGCTTTCCTATAAAAAATAATAATATACAAGTATTTTTTTTAAATGCCATTATTTTTATTGAACGGTTGCCAATAAAAAATAAACCATACTTTTTTTTTATAAAAACTAATGCTTATATTTTGTTATTAAATACTTTATTCTATATCCAAGTATTTTTTCTTAGATGTGATTGTTAATGAACTATAAGTAAGCGTGCGAAGAAGAGGTGAATTCCAATGGATACACTCAGATGGCAGTGACATCGTTTCAACGCCTTACATGAGAGGTGACGGAGGAGTATAATTCTAATGAAGCTTCAACTGTGCATTAACTTCTATATGGAACGTGATCTACCCACGTTACTATTTACTAAATAAGATAGGTATGCAAATACATTCTATAGGTACTTTATTATTAATATACATTAATAAATTATGTGGAAGTTAAATATGACAAGATATTTTCTACATATTTTGGATTTTTTTTTATTTTTTATATGTGACTATTTAATAGTTATGTCTTGTATTAAGGATATGAGGAAACAGTTAATACTTTTAAGTATAATATTAAATCTGGTGGAGTTTGTCTTATAAGGCCACAGGGAGAGAAGAGAGAGATAATGAGGATCCAATCCACAGCCCTCGATTGGTAGGTATACCATAACAGTGTCCTACTATACCTGCTCTTTTCAATTCTTTATTTATGGCCTTCCAAACGCACTAAGCACTTAGCCAACATTATTACATTATAAAGAGATCACATTAAAGCATTATTTTTTAGGATATCTATCCTACTTTATCCTACTTTAAGAAATATTCCCTTTCTGATAAGAATGTATGTCTTTTCGTAATGTATGTTTTAGTATATGTTAATTTGGTGCAATAAAGAATAGAATGTTTTTTTGACATCAATAAAAAGATATTAGCATTTGTTGAAAAATCAGAATCGAACTAAAACTCAGCTAACAATTAAAAAAAATTACCGTACAAATCTTCCAACTAATCCAACTAAATACTTAGTCATTCATATGTATATTAACCGCTATCTTTACATAAATAATTACCATCAGCCGTAGTAAGACGGACCGGTTATATAAGGTACCATAAGGTTACCGACATTGCGCGTGCTCTAGTGAGTAAGCGGACTGTGCACATTGTTACGCATCATTAATAGCACCTAGGAAATGCTCTGGTACGCTTTGAATGATCATTTCCTTCTTCCTAATCGTCTGTTTTTTAACTTTCCTTTTTAATAATCATTTAAAAATATTTTAAATAATCATTATGTAAACTTTACTAGCCCACGAGCGGCTTCGCCTGCTTTAATTAAGCGATTGTGTGTTTATGTATTGTGTGTTTATGTTTAAGTATGCTATTTGGGTAATAAAATAATAGGGAACGGCGTCTCTTAACACTAAGTAGATGAAGTAGACAGCGTGAAGCTCTGAAAGAGATCGGGAGACAATATAAATGTAATTAATCTTAAGAGATTGTTTTGAAAGTGCGGCGATGATGGCCCTGTCCCTGTATATTAAATTTCTGAGATCTTCTTAGGTATTAATTTAAATAACATGCTTGCATTATTATTATTTTTTGCAACGTATTTAACGATGAAAAGGAATAATATTATATTGAATAGATAGTTTCGCAATAATCTTATATTTTTTGTAATTTATAAAACATTATTTAATTATTTTAGGTAATCCTTAGAATATATATACTGTCTGTTGGATTTTTTATAACTTTTAAAGCAGAACAATTCCGTCGTACCTATGTACGTAGTTAAAGTTAGGCAAAAACCTAATTTTCAGGTACAAACGTTCTCAAGATCCGGTTTTGCGATTTTGTTTGTTACTATGGAGTAACAAACAATAAAAGAATGGTTTTTACCCATAGCGTCATGTAAGATAACAGAAAACTTTCCTCGATAAATATTCAATACTACAGAAAATTCTCAAATCGAAGTAATCGTAATATCACAAATATATCATAAACAAGTACACGTCCGGGATTGATTTCAGCGACAATACAAACAGTTACGAAATAAAAAAATATTTAAACTTGTTTAAATATTTATTCTTGTTTGTATACTTAAGTTAAATATAAAAATGTTATAAAACAAAGAGTAAATATTTTTCTTTTTATTTTATTACATCTGATATTTATTACTTTAAATATACGAGCTTCGTAATTACTTAGCAACCAATAGAACCTTAAACATTAAATACGTACAGACAGACGTAACGTAGCATAAAACTTCGTATTCCAAATAAGTTAAGTATGAATTTTGTTATAAGTTTTTTATTTTACGTGACTTTTGTAAACGGATGTAGATCAAAATGACTCAAAGTTTCGTACCTTCATTAATTGTGCTGTTAGAGGAAATGTTTTCGACATAATTGAAAATGACTAATGTTTTTCCGAAACTATATCTTTTTTTATATTATGATATTTTAAGCTTAAATACATTTCAATGTAAGACAAGCAGAGAAAACACTCTCCACTCTCTGACATTACGTACTTAACACATGTGATGGAACCTAACATTAGCTTTCCAAACCTCAGGTGGATGCCCATATGTATTTTTGTGAATATATTAAACAAAAGTACTTAGATTTATTTGCGTTTAAGCGTCTAGTCTAGTCGTCATATCGTAAAGTTATTTTCCCCAATTTTATTCAATGAAATGGTAAATATTCACTAATTTAGTGAATATAATGAAACCTAAAGCCGTACTTGTTGACCAAAGCACCCACTTAAAAATAATTTTGCGGGTGAAATAAGAAACCACAACCACAATAGTCAGACATCATAGTTTTACATATATATTTAGTTGTTAATTAAAATGTCACTTTTACACTTGTTGACATATTAAAACAAATTTGACATAGAAAAGTAGTAGGTATACTAATTGATGCCTATTCCAGCATGTTTAAAGGACATCCATACTTATACAATAGCGTGAGGACAATGAGATCCTCCACGATTATGCGTTGGAGGCTGAAACTGATCTTGACATTTGATGTAGATGCTTAAATTATATTGCTATAGAAGTCACGTAACATTAATGCTTTCTCTTTATCTATACTAATATAATAAAGCGGAAGAGTTTGTTTGTTTGTTTGTTTGAACGCTAAGATCTCTGGATCTACTGGATCGATTTACTTTGTTTTTGTTTTGTATGAAAGCTGCATTCTTCAGAAGTGCTATAGGCTATATAATATTACATTACACATATATACTAATAAATTAAAATACTTTCTAATTTGACATGCAATTTATTGTGCCATGTTAATAACAACCGTCGTCGCTACGCGACCGCGTTCGTTACCGCGTCACTTTGATATTTATTCATCCTTATGAAATTATATTTCTATAGACATTATATTCTTATATTTCAAGCAGGCGTAGCCGCGTACGGGTCCGCTAGTTATTGATAAAGATAAATTAGTTATTATTTACTTTTGACGTATGCAGTGGTTGCGAATTGAAGGGCCCACTAGAAAGAAAGGTTGCTTATAAAATATTTTTCCATTGTTGTTACCTTGGTTTCCTTTACTCAACACGCAATATAAACGGAAAATGATCCCATTTTCCGTTTACACTATAGAGTCAGTAAGTTAATCAGTAAGTTTTTCTGCCTGCCATATATGATAGACAATACTGGGAAAAAATAAATTGTTTTAAATTCTACGAAAATGAAACTTAAGTTTTCAAAGACCTAATAATTTAACACTTAAGTGTCAATAAAAACGAGGAGTATTTGATATACGTTAAAAAATTTAGAGGTTAGACAAATTTTAGTAACCTAGCTAGCTAGCTCTGTGTAGATATATGGTCAGGTATAGCCTAAGATGGAATAAAAGATATTTAAGTTTTGAAGCAATTATCTCAGTTCACACAACATCTTGTATTTGTTTCTTAATTAAAGCACTTTATTAAATTATTAATATGGTTTACTGAATTTTATAAAACGAATTATTTTATTGTTATTAATATGAAAGTTTTGTAATACGTAATTCCTTTCAAGGTAACTAAGCAATATCATGTCACCTACACAAGAATTCAATTACTTACAGAGTTCTTATTTGTTTATGTACGATATATATTATGAATCATAACGTTAGGATTTTTTAAATGTTATCACGCTTTCTTTAACTTCACGATGTATCCCACACATTAGGCAGAAGGAGTTTAGTGTTAAAACATTCAGTTTCCTACTTTCTATAGAATTCTCGAGGCAATGCGTGATGAGTGGCGGAACTCAACGTGCTATTCCAAAATGAGGAAATAAAAATATTAAATAATTACTTCAAAGGCAGTCGAACCCAGAACCATCACGTTTACAGTCATTTGCTTCGGCCATTGTGCCATGACGCCATCAGCCTCAAGTATTTTATTATCCACAAATCTTTTTGAAATGGTTAAGCTTCCTGTGTGTTTACTTTTGTTTCGACTGCTTACAGTGTTGCACTCTTTAAACCATTTCTTACTTAACTCACAGAAAAAAAGAAACTGAAATTACTGAGCTGAAATCTACTGTTTGATTAAAAAGTATTTATCTTTGTTTCTTGTCGGTGACTAATGTGAGTACGATAATTATTTTATGAAATAATATTATACAATATTATAATAAGGCAACCCAGCATCTTATTTTTTTAAGCAAATTGTAAGAAATTATAAATATTCTATGTTTTTAATATTCTTTTCATTAGGTATAGAGACAAATATATTTTACTTGCAACACACTTAGCATTAATCAAAGAAAAATAAACAAATAATCTTTCGCGTATTTGCATAATGCAATTCAACTTTATAAGTAATCTTCAGTTACAGTTCTTGAACAAAATTTATGTCATGATATTTTTACCTAATTTGAATAGGTGTTCTACAGTAAAAAAAGAGAGTAATGAAAGTAACGTAGAACATAATTTTAGAGACTTCATTTATTTACATAAAGAAAACAATACTCATATTTATACCTTAATAACTAAGGACTTAGAAGTTTTGTCATAATTTATATATCTTATCACATTTTTATTATACATTTTTCTTAATAAAGTAATAAAGCTTAACAACCGCATTTCACCCGTAAGAAAATAGAATATTTTAAAAAGTTATATTTAAATTATTATAACACTGTCCAAGATAGTGGAATTAGCAATAGATCGATTAATCTGATACGGTTGAAGCGATCGATTCTTCAGGCTGAGGAATTTTGGTGGATTGTTCAGCTTCTTCTGCAGAAGGTTGATAAGCAACTTCTGTAGAAGAAGATTGTCCGATTGCTTCAGTTGAACTCGATTGCTCAGGAGCTGAAGTAGAAGATGACGGTTCAGAAAGTTCAGATGATGATGGCTGTTCAGTGGAAATAAAAGCCTGTTCTGCTGAAGCTGGTGATCCCTGTTCAGATTCAGTAGACTGAACAGGAACTGGCGAAGCTGCTTCACTACTCACATCTACATTGGCTGGCGATGCATCACTGGCATTCAATACTTCAGATTCTGCTGGTTGTTGTGCTGCTTCAATAGATTGTTCATTATTATCTTCTGCAGCTGGCTCACCTTCTGATGCAGGTTTGTCTTTTTCTTCAGCGGCTAGCGTTGAAACTTCGCTTTGGATTGCATTTTGTGGAGGTATTATTGCGGCTACATCAGGTAACGCTGCATCTGCTGGGGCTGCATCAGCTGAGGCTGCAACAGCTGGGGAAGCTTCAACTGGGGCTCCATCAGCTGGGGAAGGTTCAGCTGGGGCTGCATCAGCTGGGGCTGCATCAGCTGGGGCTGCATCAGCTGGAGCTGCATCAGCTGGGGCTGCATCAGCTGGAGCAGCATCAACAGGAGCTGCATTGGCCGGAGCTGCATCAGCTGGGACTGCATTAATTGCGGGTGCATCAGTTGGGGCTAAATCAGCTAGGACTGCGTCAGCTGGAATTGCATCAGCCTGGCCTGCAACATCTTGAACAGGAGAAGCAGCTACGTCAACAGAGGGTTCATCAGGCTTGCTTAAAATTTGAGGTGCCTGTGGCTTACTAGCTTTTTTTTCAGTAACACCTGAAGCGGATACTGAACTATCATCAGACTTCAACGCTCGTCCAGATTTTTCCCCTGAGCTTGGAGACGCTGATATGGAAAGGGGAGATTTCGGTAGATGGTCACCAATAGGCTGGAATCCATTCTCATCGGCAATATATCTATTGGAATAATATTTAGATTTTGAAATATATAATGTCAAAAAATATTTAAAGTTTATTAATTTAAATAATAACATATATTGTTTTATTTACACTTCTCTACCTTTCTTATAGAGTTAAATTAAGCTACAGCTATTACTCGATTACGAGACTGTAGAGCTTAATTGACTATATGTGAAATGCGAACTGAATTCCATTCGGCGATATGTGTATTGATTTTACCTTAAAGAAATAATAGTGCCGTCTGGAGCCGTATAAGAGTAAGATCCCTGTTGAACATGAATCTCGTCACTGTAATCTTCATTTTCGCTGGCTTCATTGCTGCTTGCTGCACGGCTCTTAGGAAGAACTTTTTCGTATGCTATTTCTTCTCGTTTGATTCCATTACCGGTCTCGTAACTAAAATATTTTTGTTTATATTAATTTACTGCAGAAAACTTTTCTTATATTAAAAATGATAACTACAGATACTTTTTTCCCTATCCCTTTTTTCAAGTGTGTGACTTAAAACGCTACCTACAAGGGTTCGATACCCACTCAACGAAATGAAATATTTGTTTAAAATAATATTTTTATTTCTTGCTCTGGTGTCGAGGCAAAACTGGTGTTATAACTCTAAGACCAAGAGTTATGCCTAGTGAGTTTCTTCTTTAGATGCCTTAATATTATACATGACTCCTTCGTTTCGGTCTTGCAGGGAACTTTTAAGCCTTTGTTTTAAATGGTTTATAGAAATATACATTTTAAATCTCAAACTTGAATTTTATGATAAAATTGCTTTTTATTAAATATATTTTGCTATTTATCTGCTACTATTCACCACATGGTGGAAGGTAGAAACGTGTTATGTCCACAGGGTGGAAATACCAATAAAACATATAGCACGTGGCAGATCTGACCGTACACGCACTGGTTATGGATTCAATTTCCACTTAAGGGAAAGATTATACTTAATTTTTTTAGTATTACAAATCTCTTCAGATTCCGTTAATTTGGATCCTTGTTACTATTATTTACTGTATGCTGTAGGAAAAACGGAAAATGCGTGAAAATAAGAATATGCAATAATAACACAATAATAATTACTATAAAAATCATGGTCGGTACTTATAATTGCTATTAAAATGCGTAATATAAAGTTAATGGGGCATTAAATAATATCTAATTTATTTCCTATGTGCATATTATATAGGCTTGGAAATATCTTTAAATGATATAATATGAAAATTAAATATGCGCCGTAACTCAGTTAGGACGGCGCGGCGTTATCTATTTTTATTCGAAATTTTATCGTTGTCTAGACCTTGGCCAATTAAAAAATTTTCTAAATAAAGGTAGAGAAATTTGAGGTTTTTGTGTTCTATGCCCCAAATAATTGTCTAACAAGAAGCTGCCTCAAAATTGTACCTAATATTTATAGGGTCACAGAGTTTGAGAACGTTAAAACTTCATCACAAGCCATCATTTTCAATATTTTCTTAAAAATTGAATGCTCCAAAATTTTGCTTGATGTCAAAGTTTAACTTACATTAAAACATTTTTAACAATATTTAAACTTAATAACTTAACTTAGGAAAGAAAAATACTTTCTAGAAAACTTATAAAAACGTAACGTGTTCCAGAGTTCAAATCCCGCTACGTTCAAATTTTTATGTGTTCTAAAAAGAAATTTACTTTATTGTTTTTTTTAATTTGTAGTTAGTAAATTGGCCTTTTATAAAATTCAGGCCTTTAATTGAAACTTAATGTAAATTATTTTTTCTATTATATTATAACATAATGCAGAAAGATATTGAAAGAAAAGCGGTAGGGACATTACATATTACTACAATATATATTTAAAACTGAAAAAAAAACTGGAATAAACTTGATTAAACAAACTGGATTAAACTTGAAAAAATGTTACATTTCTTGTTATACATTTATTATTATAATTGACCATGTTAATACTAGCTAGCCATAAAATTCTTCAATCTACATCTCCAGAAGTAAATTTAATAATTATTTTTTGTTATGTTGGAAGGCAAAAAGATGTTTTAATTGACATATGTGTTTTTTTTAAATATTAGCATTATATTAATTAACTTTTGAATTAAAAAAAATAAGATTACCTGAATTTGTATGTCCCATTGGGCTCAATTTCTTCAGATTGAGAAACTATTGGTATCACCGTTGGTTGCTGCTTTTCAGGAGGTAGCTCAGCTGGCGCCGCGGTAACGTAAGATACGAGCCAAAGGCACAAAATGATGTTCTTGTAATACATTTTAATTTAATTCTTAGTACTTCCAAAAATCACTAATGAATGATACTCCAGACTTTACGAGCACCTATATGTAAGTCTCATCTATTTACACTATCCTCCCCCCGCCTTCCG